>JAHDVE020012434.1:0-120838 GCA_022606495.2 Halesus radiatus
TAAAAAACAAGTTAACAGTATCTATACAGACTTTTCAAAAGCTTTCGATAAAGTATCCCATAAATTATTACTTAGTAAATATATGCACTAGGACTGAGAGGCAACATGTTGGATTGGTTCTCAAGTTACTTATCTAACAGAATCTTGTTCGTCAAAATTAAGTCTTTAAAATCTAAGGTACTTAATGCAACTAGTGGTCTGCCGCAAGGAAGTCATCTCGGTCCCATTCTATTCCTAATATTCATTAATGACATAATAACTTGTTTCGACGATGTAGAAGTTCTACTTTTTGCCGATGATATTAAACTATTCAAAGAAATATCCAATATTAGCGACTGCATAATCTTACAGTTAAACATCGATAAATTGCATAATTGGTGTATCGCTAATAACTTATTTCTCAACGTTGATAAATGCAAGACACTGACATTTTGTCGAATCAAAACCCCGTTATCATTTAACTACGCTATAGATAACAAAATCTTGGAAAAAGTCAACGAAATTAGTGATCGCGGAGTTTTGTTTGATACACAATCAAATTTTGTAAATCACTTACAACAAATAACTAATAAAGGTATGAAGATATTGGGATTTATAATTAGAACTATCAAAGACTTTGATTCGCTGGAAGTTATAAAAATCGTATATTTGTCACTAGTGCGCAGCATATTAGAATACAATTCAATAGTGTGGTCCCCATACTATATCATTCATATAAAAAATATTGAACGCGTGCAGTGCAAATTTTTACGTTTTATTAACTTCAAACTACACATACCAATACAACACATAAACTATACATTCTTGCTAAATACACTCAAAATACATACTTTAGAAAACAGAAGAAAAATAACAGACTTAACCTTTTTATTTAAATTTTTTTATTGTGTATTAATTAGACTGTTGTGAACTCCTGAAACTAATCAAGTACCTCATCGACAAACTCGGCAAAATATGTTATTCTGTAACAATAATTCTGGGACAAACTACCAAATGCATGCACCTATTTCTCGTCTACATATACTTGGAAATAAATTCACCTCTGCTATAGATATATTTAACATAAGTTTACCCATGTTTATAAGATACCTGAACGATATTTTTATGTTGCAACAATTATAAGAGCTATTGTTTAATTATTATTTTTTATATATATTATCTTTTTACTCATCTACAATCCAAAAACTTGTTCCTCTTTTTTTCTTTCCATGTATCATATACTATATTATGTAGTATGCAATTTCATACATTTTTACATCATCCGAAATAAAAAAAACACAATAATTTTTTTTCACAATGTCATGCACTCATATTATAAGAGTATTATATTATGTACTTGTGTATTATGTATCATGTAGATCAGGCTATTACTATTTTTATTAATAAAAAAAAGTAGTATCTACAAATTAAAAACCTTTCCCTTTGTAACTTCTGTGGCATGCACTTATACATTTTTATACCTTCATATATATTATAAATATGTTACACTTATATACCAACTATGCATCATGTTATTTTTCTTTAAAGTTCTGTACAAATAATTATTTTAATGTTAAAATATGTAAAAGCCCTTTGGGGCGTTAATGAATGAATAAAATAAAAAATAAAATAAAATAAAAAGTTGCACAGTTGCTTTCTATCCTCAAATCAAATAGAAGGTCATTTCGAGATTATGGATTCAGTACATTAAAATCTTCACCCAAAAATTTCGTAGAATTCGTACAATACGGGTTAAACCAGCTCGATTAGACTTGAGCGCGAGTAACCTCTGAGTAAGATTGTTCCTCATGCAGAGATTAGTCAAGTATGATGGTGCCAGCCAGTTCAATGCTTTATGCACCATAGGACTAATTTTAAACTGAACTCTTTCTGTGACTCGAAGCCAGTATAAGCAATTACTTGGAAGAGGAGTGATGTGGCAGTATTTGGTGGCACCGCATACTAGACGAATTGTTGTATTGAAGTCTGTTCAAATGTACATTAGGTACACCACCAAACAAACTATTTCGGTAGTTCAATCTGCAGACTACTATAGCATTTTTATTTGTCTTAACAAAATGTTCTTGGAAAACGTATCTTAAACATCTGAAATTATAGATAAGTTTTCTTATTGTATGTAATATGCAATTACTGTAGAGATATCGTGGGAGAAGTGTGTTATGCCCGGAGCTCATAATTTAATTTTAAACGCTTAATAATAATAAAAAAAATGTAATATATAATTTATTTTTGATCACTCTCGATTGTATATCATACTTCTAGCTATTGTCGATTCGGTGCTTGCAATACTTTAATGCAATTCTCTATATTATTTTTAAGCCATAGGTGATATTTTCCTATGCGTAATGAAAAAAAAAAAACTTCATCTCAGTGATAGTGCCAACATTTCCAAATAAATATGGTCAAGAACCCTTGAATACATTGTACCATTTATATTTAACAAGTTGCCAAACGAATTTAAAAACAATTGCTCTGTGATTAAATTTTCACCGATGTTAACGTTTTGGCTTTTGGAAAGTAACCTCGTGTATTGATGGTAATAAATATTACGATCTGCTTGGTTGTATAGCTCCTCAATATCTTCTGTAGTTACGCTATTTTGCTCTTTCTTACATTGTCTATTTAACAAATAGTGATTGTATATTCTCCTTCATAGCTTCGGGTATCCTTAAAATTATTTTAGTGCCACTATTATATTAAGTCTATCCTCACTGTAACAAAACTGTTCTACTGTTTTTTTTATTTATTTTTATTTTTCAATATGTTTTATACTTGCTGATATTTCCATATTTTTTTAATATTATTTAATCGATATAACATAATTGGAGTCTAGTATCTCTATAACAAAACTATGCTGTTTCATATTTTTCTAAATATTTTTTTCAAAAACGTGTGCACGTTGATCACAATATGCATGCACGGATATTGTTGTATTATTGCGATACATTTGTATGATGATTGTTATTTATTGTTGTATTATATAATATAGTTCAACTAAACTCCCGCTGACAAGCTACTTGCAGTGGCTTAGCGGTTACATGTTCCCATTGTATGTAATTAATATAATACAATAAATGAATAAAATTTTTAAAGCTACTTTGTTAAGCAAAAAGTATTCACATAAGCTAAGTATTCGCGGCTGCGCTTAAATGATTAATTAATGTGAGTTACGGATTAGTCGAAGATAACCTACGATCACGGAGAATAGATAAAAGCTTGAATAAATTTACATAAGGGTCGCCGTGGGTATAATAAATACATCCACTTCACAATTATCGTTTATTACACGAATGAAAAAGAATCGATTCTTTAAAAGGGGGTCACTGGGAGAATATATCTTATACTAATGCGGTATAAATTTGATATTTTATATTTATTTTAAATAGTTTATTTATATTCCTGTGCAATTATATGATTTTTAGCATATTAATGCACATCATACAATAAACTTTTAAAATAAGTTAAATATGCCTAAAGGTAAAGAAAACATAATGGTACTTTCGCCAAAATAAAACTTTCCTATTTCTTTAGGGAAATGGGTTATTATCAGAACCTTAAGACCGTTCCTCCAAAACCTACTGAGCAACTGTTGAGCCGAAATTTTACCTTAACACTGTTCAAATGCACAAATACGCTCTTCCCAACGAAATTCGTGATAAAATTTACAATCAATTTATGATATCGATTTTTGTCGATTAAACTCCCCTCAACAGGGGTGTAGTTATAAACAGGTTGAATCAGTGAAATGTCAAACGTCATTATTTATTGGTATTCAAATATTGAATGAAAAATATTTATTTCCGTTTTCGAAAGTCAAAACATGTTTTTTGTATGTTTTAAATAAAACTGAAGATAACTTAACTTATTTTACTTATTATAAGCTAGGATTTGTCTCATTTTTCACGAAAGAGAAACGTCAATTGTCAAATGTAAGTGGACGGTCACTATTTTATTTTCTATGAAAGTGGGCGTGTACTATTTTATAGTCTACGAAAGCGGGCGGGCAGACAACTAAGGAAATGAAATTGTTTTATAAAGAAAAGAGAGCTCTCGGGGGGTTTCTTGTGTACTCTTATTTCTAAGAAAAGTGAGGAAAAACAGTAATGGGAACAAAGAAACATGTATTCAGAAAAGATTAGAACATGAGCACACGTGTAATAAATGAGAAGCAATAACCTAAAGAATGCCTGGAAAATATTCCTACCAAAGTAAATCAAATACAGATAAAGGTTGATCTCTCGCACCGCCCTCGAACAGACGGCTCTTTTCGTGAGACTCGCCACGTGATCGAAGTTACATGCTCATAAATTCTCAAGATATATCTAGAATATTCTAGAAGATACTATCTAGAAGGAATTATCTGGTAATAAGAATTGAATCTAATTAATTAACACAGAGCTAGTTTGCTCAATTTCTTCGAAAGGCGCACCCTCTGTACCCATAGAAATTGTTCATCTTATTTAATTTACGAAGTACGATTTTTTATGTGAATACCACACAAGAGTTCCCGGAGCTGCCCGGAGCCAGCGGCGTCTCCAACAAGAAACGCAAGTAGAATTAAAAAAAAAAAATAGTTATCAATGTTAACATTCTAACTTATATACCAACATATTTAGTTAGTTTTCATATCTAAAATAATTTTCAAAGTTTTAATTTTTTAAAGCCAATCAAAATGCTCCAAATCTATGGTCGGTCGATTTTGATCAGTTTTTATGATAGAATGTCAAATGTCAAAACAAGGATGCATTTTACGGTACGTAATTTTATATTCTATTACTAGTAAACCATAACTAAACAAATGTAATAAAATTATATACCGTTTTAGAAAATTTTACTGAAAGAATAACAATAGCATTGAGCATTAATATTATCATAATATCCGTATTGATAATTAGTTTGCTCTTGAACACTCTAATGTATTTCAATAATAATAGTTTTTTTTAACAACAATTATAAAGCTTAAAGTTACCAAAATTAAGTTTAAAATTCGCCAAAACTAAAAAAATGCATATTAAAAATACAACACAAAAGTGAAAAATATATTTTTCTTACTAATCCAAAAACAGCACGTGACGTAAGCTATTACAAATGCAATGGTACCAACATAACAAAAATTTTGTGAGATGATTTTTTTTATATAATTTTAAATAAAGATTTATAAATTCTACGTAAAATTACACACAATAAACGTTATATATTCAGATTCAGCGTTAGCTGATCTATAGGAATACGTATTTTAAAATCCATTATATTTTTCACTGGAGTTCCTTATCGGGATATGCTGTAAGGCTGGAGGGATTGAGAAAGATATGGGAGAGAAGAAGTTGGGAAGGTGTCTGGCACTTTAGATCTGGTGATGAAAGCTAAAATCATTTCAATTAATGTTTCGATTCTGAATGGTGGTCTTTGACCAGGGCAATACTGCGGGTATCCACAACTCGTAAATAACCTCCGTGGCAACGTAATCGAACTCCATGCCTCTTCACCCAAAGGTCAAGAGTTCAAAACCAAAGTGGAAAATACAATTATATTTCATTTACTTGGATTCAAAATTCAATATACAAAAATTCTTTATTTTGCAAATAAAATTATTATACAAAGGGTGTTTTTTTAGAGGCATTCAGATTCAAAATGAAAAAAAAACCTTAATGTCTATGAAATTGGCTTATTATTATTTTAATCTGTTTTTTTTTTCATTTTGAATTTGTATACCTCTAAAAAAACACCATATACAAAGGGTATAGCTTATAAATCATATTTATCACAGTTAAACAACCAAATACATATATGTTTAAACAAATAAAATAAAATATTTATATATAAAATACAAAGAAGTTTAAAATGAGAGCGTTTTCGTATAAGGTGTTGTCAGGTTCTAAAATGATAATGTGTATGGTTCCTACCTTAATTGCTATTTATCCAGTCCTTTCCTTCCCAAGCCAAACACAGCATTTAAAAAAATTGAACACTGTTATCTGACAGTAATTGTTTTGAGTGCTCTTTTGTCGGGAGAAGAAAAAACTACTTTCGATAAGCATGTTTGGCCCCTACATTATTTGGTAAGTGTTTGGTTATCCTAGCTCCTTTGAAACTATAAAACTATCCCATATTGCAATCAATCAAAGCCATTATTATTGGTTGTCGTTATTTACAGTCCCCAAACAGTTTTTTACATGCAAAACCCCACAATTTCAGGTGGGTAATTGTCGTATGTAACATTGTATAATGCGTGTAGTGACATTGTTCTGAAGGAATATTTTTAATGATGATTTAAATATAAATAGTTCGTACACGTGTTTGTTGTTACGTGAAAGAATGTTATATACTTGGGTTGTTATGTAGTAAGGTCCTTTTTGAAATATTGTTTTATTGGTTTATGGTACTAGTATGTTTTCTATAAATTTTGTCTTGTAAAAGTGTTTAGTGTTTTAATGAAAAAAAAAACTAACCCTCCCTGATCCCTTAAACCTCCCAACATACCTCAATCAGGGATGCCATAGTCCCACTGGGTTCAGGCAGCTGGGACTCTTGTGAAGTGCGCAAATAATTATTTTTTTTTGAATTCCTCACAAAAGTTCCAACTGCACCCAACCGTTTGGAGCCAGCGAGACTATGGAATACCTAATTGAGGTATATGAGGCTGAAGGTAGTGGGGGGGGGTGGGGAAGAGGAAGGTCGAAAAGAGCCAGGATATTTACATCTGGCGTTTCAATTCTAAATGGTGGTCTTCCACCAGGGCGATACTGAGAGTATCTTTCACACTGGAACGTACCCAAATATGCTTTGTATTACTTTAAAATATTTAATTCTAAATGAACACGAATTAATTAAATAAAATTTACTCGCGCACGCCGGGATTTGAACTCACGACCTCCGGAAATCGTGGTCGAGAGCCTTACATAAACAATAATGCCACAAAAATCTTTTTTGTGGCGCACATCCCTTGTTTCTGCATAACTTGTTGACCTTTGTGTTCTTTCCGTCTTATAATAAGAATTTCATCAAGACCCAGATTCTCTTCTTCATATTTTTTTAAAAATCGCTTCCACAGAACATTCCCCAAAATGTTGTGAAAAACCTCGGAGTCTCCCATATTGAGCAAATATTAAAAAAAAACTCATTGATACTTTGTTTTACCAAGAATAAATCTGTCCTAAAAGTCTTCCCATATACATGTCAATCGCGTGTCACGAATTGAGTACGGGATAACCGGTTGGGGATCTGCCTTGCGCACTCACACAGAACGGCTCAACATAGCCCAAAAAGGAATAATAAAGACAATTCTAAAAGTCCCGGTTAGAACTTCGTCGGACGAAATATTTAAAAACTTTAAGTTTTTAACATAAAAAAATACTTTACTCCAAAAATGTCTTATTTAAACTTTTTTTAAATATATCCCACTGCCGAACATAAATACACAACCAGGGCAATAAATCAAAATATAGTGGTCATACTCAAATTTAATACATATTCTGGACAGAGGAATATTAAATTTCATGCTGCAAAACTTTATAATTCCTTAGAAAATCAATTATAAAAAATACAGAAATTAATATCTTTAAAAATAAACTCAGAACATGGCTGATAAATCTGAGCGATTATGAACTTGCAAACTATATAAAATCAAATTAAGATAAATGGATATTTAGTAAAAAAAAAGTGCCGGCCCCCTCAGAACAGTTCTCCCTAGTGACTTTGTACTTTTGTTACAATAATTTGCTTTACTTACTTACTGTTCTTATAATTATGCTTTATACTTAAAAAATATTACTAAAGTCACATACATGTAAAACCTTTAAATAGAAAAAAATAAAAACAACAACAAAAAATAACAAAAAATACGATTGTTGTTTTATTATTTTATTTTTATTATCTAAACATACGCAATACATTTTTTTACAAGTTGTAATATTAAAATTTACATCGTTAAAGTAGATGTTACGAATGTCCATACAATATCTTGGTAAATTTATCTGGGACGAGAATGGTTCCTATCTCACGAATGTATGCATGATTAACATTAATAAAAGAAAGAAAGTGCGTGGAGAGATGATGTGGGGAAGTGTAGATAAACGTTAAAAATGTGAATATAAGTTAACAGAAAATTTGTGTTTATTTTTAATTAATTTATATCACGATAAGAATATTTTATATGTTAGCAAGGAATAATGGAAATGTATTAATTTGTCGTAGCGGATATTTAATTATTTATTAATTATTTTACTTGATTTTTTTCATTGTTTGATATATTGCCCATCCCTCTAGACGTACGTACGTACGCCTGTGTTGAGATGACAATAGTGATTTTTCAGCTACCTAGTAGGGGGCAATTTTGGAATATATTACCAAAATGATAAAATATTTTAAGTTGAGCTTGGCATTTAAGAGAAGTAATGATTTTATTTTTACAAGAGATTTTGATTTTGTGTTTATAATGGTGCTGGGTAGAGAATGGGATTACTTAATGTCGTTGTTTTTAAAAAAAAAATTTAGTATAATTGTTTCATGTCAATTTCAATTGAGAACGTCTAGATCTTTAAAGAAAAATTCAGTGCTCGCCGTCAAGAGGAACGGCTGCGATAACTGTTTCATTCATAACTTAATTTTGAATTTGAGGCCAAAATACCCATCCAAACTGAACGATATATATATTTTTTTAATTAAAGGTTTAGTAAATATCTGGTACGCGTGAGAAGTATTTTATTTATTTTTATTTTAAATTATGCCATGAAAAAAAAACTATTTTCATAATTTTAGAAGCATCTTGGAAAATTATTTTCGGGTTTACCGTATTTAAAAAACAAAAATTATTTGATAAATATGATTACGTATATAAAAAAAATATAAAAACGAAACGTTATAAAAAGGTTTTTTCGGGTCGATATTTTAAATTATGTACGGCAAATTGGTCGTTTTTAATTTAATTTAAAGTCCACCATAAGGCTTATTTTAATGATTTAAAAAAAAAAATTAAATTTATTTTATTATGTTTTCAAAGCAGACGGGGTAAAACTTTTTTTTACATCACCGTTAGCCCCCAAATAATTATTAAAGATGCCTCTAAAATCGCGAGAAATCAATTCCTTCAATGGCCTTTATTTCATAATGTAAAACAAAAATAAATAAAATACTTATCATACGTACTAGATATTAACTAATCCTTTAATTAAAAAATATATCAATAGGTTTATGTAAGTATTTTGGCTTCAAATCCAAAATTAAGTTTTGTATGAAACAGGCCGCGCAACCTTTCCTCTTAAGGGAACTTTAAGGATAACTTTCAGTATTATTTCGTGAATATTTATTAGAGGCCCTAAGCAAGTGTTAGTGGGATACACCAACTGATAATGCCGTATTCTAGAGATGATTGGTATATGTTGTGATCGCGCAAGTAATTGGTGAGTTCTTTGCTGCATTAGTGTTATTCGCTTCTACATGAAGATGTGTAGTTTACAATGTAGTATATATTTGTTTTTTTACTATTTTAAACCCCTAACTGAGCCAGTCATTGAACGCGTCTTTGCTTTATATTGGGAATGAAAAGCAGGTAGTAATTTCAGGAATATAAACACGAAATATTACCTCTACGAAGGCAGCCAGCGTAGAAACAAACAATACATTTGTAACGGAAAACACATTTGTAAGAGATTTTTGTACCGTAATATTTCAACCTGCGTAATCCATGTACAATCGCACCAAAAAAATTGAAATTAAAAAGAATGGTTATGTCGAGATTGCTGTACGATGAATCACTACCAGTTTGGTTCAGAGCCTCATAATTCAGGCTTTCGTATTAAGTTTTGAACGCTTTT
Source organism: Halesus radiatus (assembly GCA_022606495.2). Classification (NCBI taxonomy): domain Eukaryota; kingdom Metazoa; phylum Arthropoda; class Insecta; order Trichoptera; family Limnephilidae; genus Halesus; species Halesus radiatus. The sequence continues at coordinate 9,813 of JAHDVE020012434.1, forward strand.
TAGCAAGCCCTCAATTTCATCAGTGAAAAAAATATTTTGCAGACTTCAATAATAAGGTATTTTTAACAATGGGTTGTTTTTGTGAGGAGTACGAGCATTAAAACGAGAGATACATATTTCGAGACATACCAAAATGCGAAACGGCATGAATTTTCGTTTTACAAAATGGAAAATCTAGTGGAAAATTAATAGAAGGCATGGTATAGGAAAATACTACACCTCAGCGCGCAGAACTCAATTACTCTGATGATAGACAACGATCGATAGGATAAGATAATAAAAAGATTAAAATCAACACATTTAAAATATTTCATTATTGAAGATAATACTAACAAATCTCAAATAAAACACTTATTTTCAGACATTTTTATCAATATCGTATATTAACTTAAGAATTACCAATATTATCTAATAATTACGTCCCACTAGCTCAGTGGTAGAGTGTTGTCCCGACTTCGATTCCCAAACGCAACCGTTACCTTTTGCGTTTTTTTTATATAATCACGTTTCATTTGAGATTTACTAATATTATCTTCTATGATTAAAAATATTTGAATGGGGTTTATTTAAAATATTTGATTATTCATTGAAGATAATATTAACAAATCTAAAATGAAATATGTAATCGAAAAGCTACAAAAAAAAAAGTAACGGTCGCACCTGGGACTCAAATCCAGGACTCTCGGTATATCCTAGACCAGCGCTCTAACCAATTGAGCTATTGCCGCCTTATTAATTTTTATCGATATCATACTTAATTTTAAGAACCGTTAATATCATCATCAATTAATTCCCGTATATATTTTTGACTGCCATATTTATACATTGACTGCAAGATTCTACCCAAATTTATTTCCAATCTAGAGTGTCTCGGATATCCCTACCTGATTTTTATTTATATGGGACATCTATTAACTGTTCTACAATCTAGGAATAATATTTATTTATTATTATAAGCTATTGAAGCTTATACGCCTCATGGTAATATTTTTTTTAAATCATTGAAGAAAATATTAAAAAATCTCAAATGAAATATGAAACAGAAAAGACACAAAAAAAAACTTTATTTCATTTGACGTTTTTTAATATTATCTTCAATGATTATAAAAGATATAACAACGAAGTGAATGATAAGCTTCAATAAGTTATTATAATAAAAACTGAATTAAATATTTGAATCAGGTTAACGGTTAACTAAAAATAATACAACTTGACCAAAGGCTTAGTACGAACTTTGATTATATTTGAGATGTTACGGATTTACAGTTCGCAAGGTTAAGATTGTCAGAGGATGAAAAAAAAGGAAAAAAATACCGACTTAAAAAAACTCTACAATTTCTTCAGTCAACGAATTAGTATTAGGACTGTATTCACACGAGGGGTTTTTATTAGCTACGAAAATAACACACGTTGTTGATTTAATAATATCCGTTTCCCAAAACGTATCAAGGTCCCAATACAAAGGTTCGTTTTCATCAATGTCAGTGTTGGCAGGACCTTCGTGAGATGGTTGACAGCTCCACGGGAAGAGGGGTTAAAAGGGATAAAGTGATTGATTCATTTCATTCTTGAACTACGCCCAGAAAGCACTCCATTTTCATTTATTTGTTTTTATGTCAGACGCGTCAGGCAAAAGTTCCTTTCAATTTCCTGCTTTCATTTATATATCAACAACACAACAAGTTTAATTATGGAGTTTCGAGAGAGCTGTTCCGCCTTGAATATATTGTCAAACAGTGGTGAATTCACCGATAAATGAACTATTCTTAGAATAATACCCATTGGGAACAGTTTTAGTATTTTTTAGAATTTTTCTATACAACACCTTCAACCAATTTATTTCGTATGAGTTTCCCTGGTCACTGATAAAGTATTCAATTACTTTTTTATGTTAAATTCATACAGGGGGCCTCGAGGAAATTAATTTAAGGAGACCTCAGGACCTGTGTCATCTTTCAGGATGCTTTATGGAGAGTTTTTTTGGGGAAAGGGTGGATTGAATCTGGGTCTTGGAGAGACCCATGTTGTAGGTTGGAGAAAACACAGAGATTCGCAAATCATTCCACAGCCGAGTTTTTTACCTCAAGAACAATCCGTAGAAACGAACCGTTCTCATGTGATAATTGTCAACTGTGTACATATGTTGGGTGCGCGATTGGCGTGTTTCTCAACTGTGCACCGGTTTCGAAGAGATCAATGACGCTAGCTTCTCGGAGCGTCTTCCAATGAATAACGATATAATAAGTAAAACATATTATTTAAGTTGTCGTCATGTCTTTCTATAATAATACTGTTAGAAAGTAAATGCAATAAAATTTCTCAAAATAAACAGATGCATGAATTAAAGCATATAGAATATTTACGTACTTTACAATCTAGTCAATTCAATCAGGAAAGCTTTGATAAAGAAAAGATATACAAAAGTTCTTAATGTAGTGGAAATCTTTTTCGAAAATAAAACATACGAATGTGCAGAAAACAGTTCAATCATGGAAATCATTCTTTGACACGCCCATTTTATGTACCTTATATTGTTCTATAATTTATCTGAATTTACAAATAAAGAAAGACAGACGTTCGTGAGTTACAGATAATCAGACATATTTATATATAATAACAAAATAATATATAAAATAATAATGTATAAATAGTATTCATATATCCCTGACGATGAAAGCATCGCTTTCGAAACATGTAGATATCAATGTTTATTTATAAAGTGGCAAATACTAAGTATATTTTTTAATTAATTTATTCATATTTAAAACACTGGATACGTTACACAGGCAGATCTGAAATAGAAAATAGATTAATACCAAATACAGACTAACACCGAAACCACTCAACTGCACTTAAAACACCTCACCTTACAATTATTTATTTTTTCAGGGTTCACATACGAGTATACATGATATAATTTAATTTCATATTTTGTAAATGAAATCCTCAGCATGGGAAATCCCAATGAGTATATCATTATTTGTTATTTTTTTATTAAAAAAATAGATGATAGTAAAACACTATTATTACATTTAATTCTTTTTTGTGAGTACCACAAAATTCACAGCTGCTCCCAACCGTTTGGACCCAGTGAGACGATGGCTTTCCCAATTGGGGTATAAATGTAGAAAAGAGGGAAAGTAAATGGGGAAAAGGGAGGTAGGGAAGTACCTGGCTATGCAGATCTAGTCACCAACTACGGTTAAAGTCATGTCAAGCAACATTTCGATTCCGAATGGTGGTCTTTCACCAGAGCGACACTGAATGCATCTATCGCTCTGAAACGTGCCGCAAATATACTACGTATTATTTTAATCAGTGCAAACCATATATTAGTTCAATCAGTGCAAAGTTTGTTAGTTAAATTATTAACTCATAAAGGTTTGTACGAAGAAAGGCATAATACTCCATACTTTAAAAAATATAAAAATTTAAAAAAATGTTCAGAAATATAATTTTGTACCACAGAATTGATCGTAATGAAAGAATTTTGAAACTCTGATAAAAGTATGAAATATTATGCCTTTGTTCGTATAAGCTTTTACGGGCTAATAATTTAACCAATGAATTTTGCACTTATTGAACATAAATGATGTTTGTTTTACATGTAAGTCCCCAGGCTGTATTTCCGTACCTATTAATTATTATTGTACAATACAGAAGTCAGTGATTTGTTTAACATCTCATTCATTTGCCGCCAGGCGGATTATCAGGAAAAACTTAACAGGAATAATTAATAAAGCTTGAATAAATTTTCAGATGACGGAAAATGCTTTAATTTCCTGACACTAATTTTTCGACGTTAATCCAAAAGAAATTTAATTTAATAAAGTAATTTTCAGATATAATAAAACAGAATTTCGAGCGTGCTGGAAAGTTGGCAAACTTTAATTTAAATTGAATAAATTTTACACCAAAGGCGTAGACACGTCAAAGAGTAAAAATGGTTTTCAGTGGTGGATCAAAAATAGGTTTATATTTGTAATGTAGATTGTGATAACGACACAAACCCATATTCGCAAAGTTAAATTTCACATTTTAGTAAGTATCTTCTAGTCATTAAAAATTTAGGGCGCTGCGGTCGTTAAAAAGGTTTTAAATGACGACACCTTATAGGAAAATAAAAGTAAGTTTAAAAAGGACAACCGAACGCATATTTTTTATTCAATTATTGTATAACTTATTGAAGTTTGTAAACCTCATTGTAATATTTAATCATTGAAGAAGATAATATTAACACATCCCAAATGAAACATGAATTCGAAAAAACAACAGAAAAATAAAAAGATTTCAGTCGCATCTGGGACTCAAATCCGAAGCAACCGCTTAACCAACTTAGCTAATGAGACCAGTTCAATTTACGCCATCTACACCGATATCATACTTCAAATTCAAGACTTGTTAATATTATCCTCCATTTTAAATCCCGTATTATTGGCTGCTATCCTTGTGATGATTGCAAAGTTCTATTTTATACTTTCTTACATATCTTGCATATTTTTTACTTTCACAAAACGGTCTTCAGACATACACTTTTATAGTTATACTTTTTTATTATTTACAACAAGCAACAAGCCCTCCATTGATATGCTTGGTGTAACCTTAAGAAACTGTTTCATACATAACTAATTTTGGATTTGGGACCTTAATTAAAGGTTAAGTAAATATCTGGTACTGATGACAAGTATTTCATTTATTTTGTTTTAAATTATGAAGTACATGACATGAAAAATAAAACTATTTTCGTAATTTTAGAGGCTTAGAAACTTAGAAAATTATTTGTGGGGTTATTAAATTTGTTTTAAATAGCGTATTCGCATAACAAAAATAAATAAATTACTTCTAATCCGTACTAGATATTTACTATACTTTTTCATGAAATTTTTTTTATTAGATTTCGGTATTTTGGCCTCAACTCCAAAATTCAGTTTTGTATGAAACAAGCCGGGCAGCCGTTCCTCTTAAGTGACCAGCTCAGGTATGGGGCTCTATCGAAGCCAAAATAAAGTTAGCTTCTCAGAAGCTGAGCTTGTATTGGACTCTTATACAGAGCCCACAAATACTTTAACAGTACACAACTACTAACCCTGTACAAATTGCAAGGGCGCCCCACTATAAAATTTGGCAGCCACCTCTGATGAATATATGAAAAACCATTGACTCTGTACAGAAATGGGTGGTGCCTTTGATTGATTCGCCTATCTTAACAAACGGATTTCAATCTTTGGAACAGACGTTAGGTGGGAATGCTGTCCTTGTTCTACCGGTATTTTAATGGAAGATGCTCTGAAGAACTAGCGTCATTGATCCCTTTGGCACCGGTGCATAGTTGGGACACACGCCAAATGCGTGCCCAACATTTGCACACGGTTGACATTTGTCACATGAGTACCAGTCGCTTCTACGACTCGTTCTTGTGTTCAACAGCTCGGCTGTGGAATGATCTGCCGGCCTCTGTGCTTCCCCCCTCTTACAATATGATTCTCTTAGCATCATAGCTCACATAGCATCCCCAAAGATGATATAGGCCTTGAGGGAAATTATTTCCCTCAGAGCCTCCTGCGTGGAGTTACTGTAAAAAAAATGCTTCGGAAGGAAGATAATTTCATAAAAAACCGTTTTTTTTTTCTATTTTTGAAATATATTTATCAAAATACCCATTCATTAGATGTTATATAAAATTAAAAAAAAATCCTATTTACAGATCCATATTACAAATAAAATTTTAAAAAAAATAAACTATAATCCCGTTATGTTGTTTTGGATTGTTTCCATAAAACAAACTCTCAATTTCGAATATGAAAAATGTGTAGAACATATTTCAAATGGCGATTGAGTAGCTTAGTGGTGTTACAGAAATGACTTTTTTTTTTAAATTAAAACAAAATAACTTTGTATGCATCACTCTTTATTGATATACAATACAACATGTTTCGTGAACGATGTTCACTTCACAAATTACAATATAGATCAGTTGGGTGGGGAGAGGAGGACAAGAATAAGTAATTAGGGAATTACAAACGTTAAAGATAGTTGGAGAGGGGATAATTGGGAAAGAATTCTTCTTCGAAAAAAAAAAACAAAAAAATTGTTCCATTTTAGTAAATGTTTACATTTTATTATCAGAATATGGCTATGAATTGTTTATAAATAAGGTTTTTTCCTCGTCTTTTAAAAAGAAATTAATATGTCACATGAAACATAAAAAAGCGACAAACCAGTCTAGATTTGTAAAAACATGTCAAAGTGTGACTAAATATTCGACCTCGCTCAAATCAAAGAATTTCTAAAGTTTCCTCAAAGCTATCAAAATATTCAACAAAGTTTCTGTGACCTCCCCACCTGTAGGGTGTCAAAAACCCATCTTAAAAATGATCAATAAGGTGTCAAAATGAGAAAATGAGAACACCCTGAAGAGGACCTGAGAATAAGGTATCAAAATACAGCTAAAACATAAAACCATTTATAACGGTACGAATTTAATGAGTCTCAAAGCCTTTTCATTATATATACAGGGGGTATCAGCACTTACTCCACAGACTCTTACCAGCGACTTGGCATATTTGAAGGAAAAAGTCGATGTAATTTGCTGTTCTGTGACATTTTTTTTTTCAATTTGAAACAACTAAAAAAAAATTCATGACTCATCGCCACTGGATATAACCTACCGTATCACTTGATATGCACTCTGTCTCTTTCCAGCAACATCATACAGACGAGACGGAGCGCGTATCATTTGATTCATTGCAACGTGTTGCAGTGTAATCAGTGGCGAAGTGTGATAGAAATGTTTTGATGTTGTTTTTAATTGAATAAATTTGTCACCGGACAGCAAATGATATCTTCATTTTTTTACCCCAGGTGTGCTCAGGAATCTCTAGTTAGTAATAATAATAATAATAATTGGATTACTTCCATAGCGCCGTTTTCGTGGGAAAATCACCTTAAGGGCGGTTATTAGTTAACGGGGATAGGGACGTCGGAGACTTATTATTTATTAATTCAAAATAATAATAAATAAATAATATTATTGTGCAATACGATGAAAATAGTATTTTTAAAGAGAAAGATATTTATTACGTTTTTTTTTTATTTGCACGGGCTAAGCATTTATCAAAATATAATCAGAAATATTACACATTTCTGATCGTTCTAAGCATGTTTTACAAAAACATTTAAAATGTTGAATATCCTAAAAAAATTCTGTGAAGGTTTTTATGTAACTTTTCATTAAGATAAATTAAATAAAAAAGAACAGTATGTAGTTTAATTTTTTCATGAACATTGCGTAACTTTATTGTTTTTTTTTTTTATAATCCGGATTACAAATCTTTGGTTATGTTTATTTACAAAAACTCAACGACAAAGGATTAAAAATACTTTTCTCCACTTCAAAAATCAGATTCGTATATTAAATATTTTGTAAAACTTTCAATGGGTAATAATATATAAAAAGTAATATTTCTGGTTATATTTTGATAAATGTTAAGCCTATGTAAATTTATAAAATATTTGATAAATATTTTTCTATTTAAAAACATATGTTTATCGTATTGCGTAATAATACTATCATTATTTTGAATTAATAAATAATAACTCTCCGACGTCCCTTTTGCCCTTAAAGTCTGTTGGGTACGTCCTGATAGACTCTACATATTATGTATATTATTGTCAACATAAAAATAAAATAATCAAGGGCGCTTTAAATTTTGTTAACGTTGGTAGCACCTTCTAAAAAGAAATGTTTGTGATTTTGTTTCAAGATTTCGAAGTGCCTTTCTGACCTCTAACTAAATGGTAGGTCGTTCCAAAAATGTGTACCCACTACATTAAAATCTCTATCCCCAAATTTGGCAGCATTCGTACCAGAGGGTACAACCAGTCTGTTCGACGCATCAGACTTGGCCGACCTGAGCCTGAGTTGCCTCTAAGTAAGATTGTCCCTCATGCATAGATCTGCATTTGTTGCCAACCCGTTCTCGACCTTATACACCACAAAAAGACATTATTTTAAACTGACCTCACTTTATGGCTCGAAACCAAATCACGTAGAAAAGGAGTGATATGGCAGTAAAATTACTGATATACTTCTTACTTAATTCGCGTAATTGCTGGTTAAAGTTGTCTCTCCCATAAATGTAGTAGTAGAAGAACTCTATTTAGAGAAATTACTTTAATTTTGCTTGAGGAGTTTTATCCACTATGTACTTTTGTTACAGAATTTTATCACTATGCTACCAGTTTCGATACATCCGTGTCATTCACTGGCGTTGGTAAAACTAACTTAAATAAAAAAGGTACAGAAATAATAAAAATAATGTTTGATTATCTTCTTTTTTTATAACAAAAAAAACAAATAATGATATCCTCACTGAGATTTCCCGTGCTGATGATTTAATTTACAAAATATTAAATTACATTATATTAAATTGATGAAAAAAATAAAAAAATAATTGTTAGGTGAGGTGTTTTAAATGCAGTTGATTGGTTTCGGTGTTAGTCTGTATTTGGTGTTAATATATTTTCTATTTCAAATCTACCTATGTAACGTATCCAGTGTTTTATTTAATTTTTAAATTTATTATGGTTGTTGTGATTTTTAAAGGATAGTCGGATTCTGTTGTAGAGTTTAGTACCATAGTATGAGAAGGTTTTTTGTCAGGCATTATTAGGTGAGGGTAGTGGGAATGGTGATTTGTAGGGGGGAGCAGTAGGAGGAGTCAAAATAACTAGGAAACATGTTTGAAAAGGTGATTTACATGGTACTATTTTTTTTTATATATCTTTGGTTTCTAAGGTGCACAATTTAAAATATTTGAATGTTTAAATTTGGTTTTTTCTTTATTTAAGTTATAGCCTGTCTCTAATATATGATTAGCAAACTCGAAATAGTTTTTATTTCATAAGCAGAATTCATGTTCCCTGACAGTGGATAAAACTCCTCAAGCAAAATATCTAAAAAGTGTTACATAGTTAATGCCTAAGAAATATTTAAAAAATGCTTTAAGTTTAGAGGAGTTGTCTTTGCCCACCTTCTTGGAAGAATGACATCCTCATCAACGTGCTACGATTCTCCCAGTCCCTCTTTTTCACGATTGGGTTTTGTGATAAGGTCTACAGCACCAAATACAAGAACGTTCAAATTCTGACGATCCTGAAACATTTTTTGTCTTTACCAGCCTTTCTGTATTTTATTGATTTGAATTGAACTGATTTACACGGAGCTTTTGAACGATTGTGCAAATCATGAAAAAATCCCAGCATTATTCCCGGAGCATTGTTCCCCTGGCTATGCTGTGGACACTGAAGAGATAAACAAATAGAAGTGTATTGCAAGCGAGTCTGTGTGCACGAAAAAAGTTTAATTTTTCCTGCGTCTGGTGAAATTATTTTTTTTAAATTTGAATAAATTTAAAAAAAATTTAAATTTGAATTTTGCGATAATTTGGATGAGTGTTTCAGGCTAATAATATTGTTTATAAAAATAATAGTTACCCTTTGCGCTATGCACAAAAATCTTGTCTTAAAAACTTTAGTTTATCAATTAATAATAAAAAATAATTTTATTTATTTAATTTGAATTATTTCCAATTGATAAATTAAAAATTATATGTAATACGAGTATATTTTCACAAAATTAAATAAAGTCACGGATCGTAACCGCACGACACCTGATGCCATTCAAATTACACATTTTCAAACACCGAAATTCTTTTTCAACTAATAATCAATTTTATTGGCCTAGGTGTCGAAAGATCTCATGTAAATTGCTGTCATTATTTTTCTTTCAAAATTGTAAAGGTAACACTTCTAGGGATTATCAGTTCACTGACTATGGCCCTTGAACGTTGGTCGCGGTATCGGCTGGATTATTTTCCAAGTGATTATCCACTAGACCACGAGTTTTTAATTGCTTTTCTGTTAAGAGTTGTAGAGTCTAAAGAGTTGAGGGTCTCATTAAGCTCCCGGACTTGTCCCGCAAATTGGAAAACGGATACGATACACCGTGAAAGTGTTTATTTTTGCGGTAGCTTCTGCTCAATTATAGGGCTGGAGTTTGAAACAAAAACAAAGGATTTTCAGTTATTTCTCGTACAGTATTGCGACCACGGAAAGACAAAAGGCCAGAGCTACGTTCATACCATTTTGTAGAATCCTTTTTAAAACTCTAAATTGCTACGAAGTAGATAATCGTATAGAAGTGGTAAAAACTGACAATAAGGATTTAAAAAAAAACATTTCTGGAACTTTCAGTTTTAAACTGTTGTCAGCTTGAAACTTAAGCCATTTTCACTTCCAAAAGGTGAATTACACTAAACTGTATTTTTTTTTTTCAACAAAAAAAATAAAATGCAGTGGCCTGCGCAGTGTTTGTAATCAGGGCAAACATTAGGAAAACAATTAATTAATTGACTTAAAAAACTCTCAATGATAACTCCATTCGTGCACATGGTCGCTATGAATCTCTAAGCTGTTTGTCGTGTCCGACAGTGGTTGGGATTACCTAAGTCACAACAAATATCCAAAGAACCACTTCATTAACGCATATAATACGTCAATTACTAAATATATATACTTTCCGCCAAATAAACAAGAAAACATTATGGAAGAAAGTCAACATAAAATTATCATTATTTCGTTAGTCAAGTTATAATAATCAATAGTTGTACCAACAGATGGCACTGATTGTTATATTTGAAGGCATTACTGAAAGCACAGCTTTTTAGACACTAAAACAAACGAGTTGTCCCTTGAAGCGCATTGCGCATATGTGCACGATTTTTTGTGTAGAATATAGTCAACATTTGAGTATGACATTTGCGTTATTTTGCATACTTACCTTTGACACCTTATTGTGCGTCGCGCGCAGCATTTCAATCTGTTGGTACTTAACGCGCGTGTTTTTGAAAGTGTTGATTGATTTCCTGCAATTTTTTTTTTTTTTTAATATTTTTTATTATGCGAATGGGGTAAAGTAGGCATATTTAGGTATATAACTTTTTTCGAATAAATGTTCTTTCTACTCTGAAGCGAGTTGACGAAAAAACCTTGAAAGTAATAGGACTTACTGTCATATTTCAAAGTCAATATTAAGTACCATTATAATGAATGTTCGTTATATTGCATAAAAATCGTTAAGTATAGTTGTTTCCATAAGAGGACATAATGCTCCTGTTTTATTTTTTAGTTTGTGTAGCTTTCATCATTATTTCAAATTGTGTAGAGAGGGAAGGCGAATTTATATATTATTGTTATTTACAAGGGCAATTTAAAAATTATATTGATGAATGTAGTTGAGTTAAGCCTTGGAAGAGATGATCTGTTAAATGGAGTGGAGGAAAATTTAAATAGGACTTTATAGAAGAGAGGATATTGGTTTAGAGAGGGACAACTAATAAATATGTGTTCTAAAGATCCCACTTATAGACCAGAGAAAGTTCAATCTGAAGAGTCAAGCACGTGCATTTTATGAAGGTGGGAGGAACAAAGCAATATCTAATTATCATTGGAATAAGAGATTAAAATTAATTTTCGGAAAAATGGGGGAATTATTGAAACTACCGTGTTGATAGGACAGCCCTCTGAATTTAGGCATAGTAGGCTCCCTTGGATTGACTAGCAATATACGAGTACCAATACTCTGCTCAAGCAATGCGGATTTCTCTTTAAAGATGGAAAAAATGTCAAATAAGGGGAAGTGGTTTATGAGGGTAATGATAGGGTTGGATGTCGCAAATTCCAAATTCGATGACGGTTTTTCCAGAGTTTTGTATGAAGACAATCAAGACTCGAATAAGGCACACAACGTGATCATCAGTATAAAGAAGAGGACTGGATTTAAGTTTTTGGAGGGAAATGAGAGGGTTAGAGAGAACAAGGGAATGTTCGAAATGATTTTTGATTATTAATACTCCTATTGGATTCCGTACAAAATCAATAATTAAATTGTTCCACAAAAATCAGACTGTTATAAAACAGACAAGTTGTACAGAGATTCCGTATAATTTTGTTATTGGTTAGGCCTTTACAGCATTTCGATGGTAGAGAAATACGAGCCGAACATCTTGTATTTATAACAACTCAATTCTATTTAGCTGCTTCTCCCGGTTGAAATGAAATACTTTTTTAGTAATACAAACATCTGTTTCTCGTGGCTTAATACTGGAATTATGTAGGAAGGGAACTAAATCCGTGGCTCTTTGAAATAGTGTAGAAATGTGAAAGTTTTTGCAAGATAAAGTTTTTGTCATTTTTCAAAGCTAAGCTGTGAAAATGGTGGCGACAAAATTGGTTTTTGAAAGTGTGAATCATCCGGCAAATGGAAATAACTGATAAGCTCTATTGACGTATTTGGTTACTTTTCTGTCATAACGAATATATTTTTTTTATTTGCTGTAAGATTATGGACATGAATTAGAATTTTTGAAAATAAAAATTGAAGTTAATAAAAATATAATAATGTTTTTATTAAATTCTGGAAGTATTTTAGGTTTAATTACTTTTACAGCTGTTTCGGCGTTCAAAGCCATTTTCAACTTGTGGTTAGGACACATTGCGACGACGAGTAGCGTGCATTGCTCTATAACCAAAGGTAGGCTGTATGTAATTTTTATTCCCCACTCTTAAGCATATTCACGAAACCTAAACAATATAATTCCTTAAAATAATTCATTGAGTTACAAAACACATTAAATCCATTGACTTAAATGGTAATCACGTCATTATAAAACTATAAAGAAAACGCTCTAAATATGAGTAAATAAAACTAAAAAATATATATATTCTAGGAAAAACAGGTTTGAACTCTAAATACCCCACAGAAGAGAGAATTTTTAATTATCACGATTATTTTCAAAGTAAATCGGTTTTACCGGTAATAAATCATTTCAAACACATCGAAATTAAAAGTGGGAATAAATAAAATCATATTAGTAATTCGTCACAATGTGGCCTAACCACACTTTGAAAATGGTTTTGAACGACAAAAGATCTGTAACAATAATTGAAAAATTTATTATTACATTTTAAAAATTGATTTAGTTTAAATTATTTTATATATATTTTTAATTAAATGGAGTTCGACCAATGAAACACAATAACAATTAAATTAATAACAATTATTTTATTTCAAACCATTGTATTAGATATATGAATATCTACATGATTCACAAGCAAAGCTCCCCTTGTCAGGATAAACAATATACCTACTAATAATAATGACAAGTCTACAGACAAATAATAAGAAAATAAAACAAATTAATAACACAAACAATTTTTTAAAATAAGTGTTGAAAACAGTTAAGTAATTAATTAAAATTGTAAATATAAACGATTTTTATTTATTTTTTTATCAAACGTTAAAATAAACATTTGTATTAGAAATTAAAAATTTATTTTTTTAATTTCTTAATATAAATAAAATGATAATAATAATAAATATTAAAATTTATATTAATAATCTTATAAATGAAGCTATTAATGTGAAAAAAAATTAAGAGGTACGTCAAGATAAGATACGATAAATCTATATGATAAAAGTGTAATACTACTATCGGACAAAGAAACTGAATTTTTAGCTGTAAAATTATACAACAAATTCCCACTTAGTATCAAACAAAGTAATTCAATCAATAATTGCATTAAGTCCAACAAAACTTAGCTTACCTAATTAAAAGAAGAAGAACTGACAAATATTCTTAAGACAACGTCATAGATATTACTGGAAATACCCTAGCCAAACCTTGACGTTGAAATATAGAAGTCGCTGAAACCCCCTTATTCAAAACCCGGTTTGCCTCAGCACAGGATCTCATTGTGAGGAGGACTATGAAATTTTTTTAATAATATATATATATTTTATATTTATACCTTACCTTAAAATGTCATAATTATTGAAAAAAATTTTTTTTGATTATTAATAATATTTAATTGACTGTTAACACTAAACAAAGTAATTGTCATTAATTTAATAAATATCAAAGTGATTTTTCAACTTCTGAGGAAACAATTAATGAATTAGAGTGCTCGTTTTTTGATTTATTTATTGAATTAATGATAACATAAGCATACCATTCATCGCCATTAAATTAAATTAAAATCGAAGGGAGATATTTCACAAGACCGATGTAATTTCACTACTGTAAAAGGGACATTCTTCAATGGAATCGTGATATACACGAGTATCTCTATCCCACCCACGTGGCCTAAGTTACAAGAAAGTGGTCTTAATATTAGATTAAGTTCTACAAAAGGGTTGAATTTCATGTTAAATGACACGTGGTCCCTTTTCTTACGTAAAAAAATAATCTCAAGGCCATTCGCACGGACAAAAAGCTGTGGAAAGGCTGGTGGCATATTTTACATACTATATAAGACAGTGGCGTGCAGTCTATAGAGGCTGAAAAGCTGTGCCTACATTAAGATATGCTCGGTGTAACCTTAATTGACCAGCTCAGGTATGGGGGGCTCTATCGAAGATAGAGTAAAGTTACCTGCTGAACCAGTATAAATTGCAAGTGCGCCCCACAGTAGAATTTGACAGCCACCTCTGATCGGGAGCCCCAAAATATCTTAAAAAAACCTTTGATTGTGCAGAAATGGGCGGTCCGTTTAATAGATTCGCCTATCTTAACAAACGGATTTCAATCTTTAAAGCGCAGACGTCAGGTGGGAATGCTGTCCTTATTCTACCGGTATTTTAATGTAAAATGTTCTGAGGAACTAGCGTCATTGATCCCTTCGACACCGATGCATAGTCGGGAAACACGCCAAACGCGCGCCGAACATTTGCACATGGGTGACATTTGTTACATGAGAACGGGTCGCTTCTACGACTCGTTCTTGTATTCAACAGCTCGGCTGCGGAATGATCTGCCGACCTCTGTGTTTCCTCCCTCATACAATATGGGTCTCTTCAAGACCCGAGTTCACTCCTTCCTATCCTCTAAAAGACCCTCCAAACAGCATCCCCAAAGATGATATAGGCCTTGAGGGAAATTATTTCCCGCAGGGCCTCCTGCGTGGAGTTATTGCAAAAAAAAAATTGCCTTGATATGTCACACGATTAATAGAAGATATCCGTTGAAATTTTAATTTCGAAAATATAATCCCACAGATGAGATTAGCTAACAATATAAAGATATCTCACAGTATCGGGAATCTGAGGGAGGTCCAAGTCCAAAGTTCGATGCCCGAAAGCTCATGAAGAAGATTAAGAAATTACAAAACACATCGTTTGTTGAAGTATATCTTTTCTTTGAGAACTTTCCTACTCCACGCAGTCTTATATCATAATACTGGTATAACTATTCCTTTATAACGCTCGCTCTTTACGCTGGCTACAGCTCATATTCTAACACTCAATCATGGGAAAAGTTGAGAGGTGGAAGTTGTAAGAGAAAAAGGTGGTGCTCTGAAAATAAGAAAAACGAGGGAATATTTTAGTAGCTTATTATTCGACTCTGATACAGGTATGATACTTACGTACCATGAAAAATACGTCAAGAATTTCATCTAAAAAATTTAATATGTATATATATTTCTATTTTTGCTATTATAATGATTAAATAAAAGACACTTTTTATTTCTATTCCATTTTTATCTTTGACCGTGACCGGTTTCAGACTGTGACGGCTATCTTCAGACTGGTACTATTAATTCTTAAACTATGGTTTATGTACAATTTTTGGTATCAGGGGTAACAAACCACGATTTTACTTGGATTATATTTTTCAGTATTGTTTTAGCATAATTTTATAAAACTTGACTTATATGGTACTTTTGAATGTATTCATAATAATAATTTTCCCATCTTAGTTGTAATATCGAGGTTAACAACATAGGAAAATCCTACAATGAACTCATTATTTATCAATATTCACCGACTTTTTTTTTTTACGTTAACTCCACACAGGAGACACTGAATGAAATAATTTCCCTCAAGGTCTATATCATCTTTGGGAATGCGGTGGGGAGGGTCTTTTATTATATAAATAATATAAAATCATCTTTACAATATGAACAACTGTAACCCATCTTAATGATTTTTGAAACCAGATTGATATATAAAGTAATATTACAAATAAATTAAAAAGTACCAAATAAGTCAAGTTTTATAAAATCAGGCTATAACAATACTAAAAAATATAATCTAAGTGAAATCATGGTTTGTTACCCCCGATACCCAAAATTTTATATAAACCATAGTTTAATAATTAATCTTACCAATCTGAAGATAGCCGTCACAGGCTGAAACCGGTCACGGTCAAAAATAAAAGTGGAATAGAGTTTAAAAAGTGTCTTTTATTTAATCAGTATACTCGTATAACGCGAATGTCGACTTGAACGCCAGTCATTTTTCAGACTTCATTCTTTTGTAAGACGGGTCGTGTAAGGGACGAGTTGCCGTCTTTCATATTTTTGACCTTCATTAATTTAAGTCTTTTCAAAATCTGGCAATATTAATATCATTTCCTTCGGACCTTCCATCAACCAGTCTCAAAACAAAGCGCAGCGCTGGAATATTAAGGAAAATATTTTCTGAAACGAAATAAAACACATTTTTTGGTAAATTGTACGAAAATAACATTTAAAATTGTGTTCCGTGTATTTAGGTTCAGGACGTTTATCGTTAGTTGAATATAAAATTGTGTTCCGTGTATTTAGGTTCAGGACGTTTATCGTTAGTTGAATATAAAATTGTGTTCCGTGTATTTAGGTTCAGGACGTTTATCGTTAATTGAATATAAAATTGTGTTCCGTGTATTTAGGTTCAGGACGTTTATCGTTAGTTGAATATAAAATTATGGACCATAAATAGTACCCCAACTCAATGCGCAGATCATTGTATCGGACAGCAGAGACCTATTCCTCAAAATGTTATAATTTGTAATGATTAATAAACTGTGTTTATAGTTCTCTCACATTTCTGCAAGGTTCTTTGTTTGCCTTTAATTAACCTATACATTCCTGAAGAGATTGGAATAATTGATAATTGTTAATAATTCCTACCAAAAAAATGATTTCAGAGATACAAGTCATTCAAAATAGAGCCCTACGAAATATCTTTAGGTTGTCACGGGAATTAACTACCCCAGCTGACCATCACCTTCAGGAAGACGATGTAGGACGTCCCTCCACTCCGCACTTCACCCTGTCTAGTGAATAAACATGTTATGCTCCTACGAATCGCGCCATTAATAGTACAGTGAACTCTAAAAATAAGATTACATTATTCTATCTAGTTCCGTCTGATATCAATGCATTGGTACTCAATACAGTGTCAACTTCCTATTGTAAAACTATCTTTAATTGCTAACTTTAATACATCAGACGAGCTTAGGATGGCTATATTAACTATTGTATCGCCCGAACTAAATTAATATATCTTGTCGATTGAATCCAAGCACTTCGCTTGTCGTATTGCTCACTTGATATATTCCTTTTAAAAATTGTATCTTACCAGTTGTTTGTATTTTTGTAATATTATAAAATAAAGGATAATTAAATCCAAGTATTATTTTACTCTTGAATCAAAGTGAACAACAAAAGTTAACTCGGGACATACACGTAAAATACATCTACATATACTCCCATATAATTCCGTTTAATACCATTCCCACCTCTGAAATTACAAATACTACTAACACCACACTCAATAACAATTACGACGTACACCAACACAACACAAGAAACCACAACAAACTACATATTCCAAAAATACACTCAACTAAAGATGGACTAAAATCTTTAGAATATATAGCTCACAAACAATACAATAAATTACTCAACGATATTAAAAATGCAAGCCAATATGAAAGGTCTCAATGTAAGATGCTTAAACTCTATGTGAGGTGGCTCTGTAATAAATATAACTATATAATGTACCAGTGATATGTATTTATTACAAATGCAAATTATGTGTTGTAAATGTTGCTAATGTACTGTGAATGTTAATTACGTATCTTAAATATTACGTATGTTTGTTTCTTAAAACTGTACTGCAGGTTCTGCATGGGATCACACATCTTAACTCTCGAGAATACAATGCATAATGTATTGTCTAATTTTTAATAAAAAAAAAAATAATAATAATAACACGCGTAGAAACTATACAATTTATCCCAATAAATAGGGACTCGACTGGACCATCCAGCCAGTCACTGTTTAATTTGCACATCTTTACCCAAGGTCCCTGAAGAGAAAGCCCGTGATTTGTAGTCGACGTCACTGGCGTGAGCGTCCATTGCAAATTAATAATAATAATAATAATAGTTGGATGACTTGTATAGCGCCGTTTTTGTGAAAAATCACCTCCAGGGCGCTGTACAAATATTTCTTAACTAATTATGTACAGACAGATACAGAAAAACATACTTACCTGGCAGGTCGCTTCAGATGAACACAGTTTTAGAAAAATTTAATTATAGAGATGATAGTTTTAAATTAAATTAATCTGAACAGTTTTGTACTTTCATATTGTATTTAATTACACAGAATCCATTTGCACTCCTTCTGTCATTTGATAGTATGGAGAGTGATTACTTTTTTCATATAGATTATATTTATTTTATTTTAGTACTTGCACGTTACATAGATACCAGATAAAGAGAGTAAAAGTAGATATTGGAGATAATATCATTAAATAGCGTAACTTTTCGAGGGGCACTTTTTTATGTAAGTACCGCACAAGAGTCCCAATTGCTCCCAACCGTCTGAAGCCAGTGAAGCTATGAACTCCCCAATTGGGGTATGTTTTGAGGTTGCTGTTTGTGTGGTGGAGAAACAAATGGGGAGGAGGAAGGTGGGGAAATACGTGGCTATTCATACCGGCAAAAGCCATTTCAAGCAACGTTTCGATTCTGAATGGTGGTCCTCTTCACCAAGGCGATACTGAAAGTATCTACCAGTCTGGATCATATCGCAAATAAGAATCGCAAATTAATCAAATAAAATTTGCTTGCGCACGCCGGGATTTGAACTCGTAACCTGCGGATTCGTAGCATGTACTTTTACCTCAAAATACCGTTTCGATCTCGGACTTCTGTCAATTGATGTTCCACGGTAAACAGCACTTGCTCAAGCAAAAATCCATTTCTTTTTCAAAATAATATTTAAATCCCGGATTATTAATCATAAAAATGACTTTTATTTCGGAAAAAAAACTGGTGTTTTGGATCTAAGAATTTTTCAATTTATCACAATAGCGATAGGAATAAAGGCGGTTCATAATTGTCAGAAGTGGGTATCTGAAATATTTCAGCGTTGATAAATGAAATAATTCAACAACAAAAATGTCTTGTAATCGGCAAATAAAAATAGAGTGAACCCGTAAACGAAAGCCAATATCACTTTAATATTTCAGTGAATAAGTTGATAGCTCAAAATTTTACAGCGCGGTGGCAAAGAATTGAGATAAACCCCAATTTAGGATGATTTAATATTCCAGCCGCCCTGTTCGAGTACTAACGTGGAATAATTCTGACACTCCCACCGAGAATACCCGATAATACTCGTGTAAACACCCTAGAAGACAGGCTGGGTCTATTAAGATTGATGGAGCCGATTTTCGCGGTCCTTCAAGCCGGCTGTCACGAAGGCCGAATTGATCGCTGGACATGTAATGTTTTCAGACACTTAAAACTTTTTTCAGTCTGGTGAAATAAAAAAAAAATTTGGTAACTTTTATGCTCCAACGCCTGATGCTGGGAATATAAAACAATCTATACCCCGACGAAATTATCCAAAATGATCTCAAGTCATATGGTAACGTCGCGGTCGGGAAACGCGACAAACGCGCGCCCAACAAATTGTATACGTTTGACATTTATCAGATTATCTACGCCTCTTCTTATTTTGAACAGCTCGGCTGTGAAATGATTTGCCGGTGTCTGTGTTTCCTCTCTCCTGCAACATTAAGACCCAAGTACACTCCTTCATGTCCTCCAAAGCACCCTCTACACAGCATCTCCATAGGTGATATAGGACTCGAGGAAAATTGTTTCCTTCAGGGCATCCTGTGTGGAGTCATTGCAAAATAAAATAACTTCCTTTGAAAATTTCAAGTTTTTGTGCACTTAAAAATATATATATGTTACTTAAGATAATCTCTATTCAGATGTCTGGTTGAAAAGTAATTATATGAAATTCTCTCGATAGAAAAACAGAGAAGTATATTCCGAAAAATATAAATAATTCATGTGGTTCTGATATATAGATATGAAAAAATTCTCAGCGTTTAATTAAATGCTACTCAAGTCACTAGTCTTGAGATTTTTTTTATTACATTACATTTCATTTTTTGCCCTAAGCATTATTTACATAGCGCACTCCCTCTCTCTTCCGTATTAACATATTTGCTTTTTAAACAATGTTCAGTTTCCGCTTCGTGGGTATTACAAAGTCTTCATTAGAAATATGTACATTTTTCCAGATATAAGATTCTAGCCATTATATTTCAGTGTCTAAGACCCCTATCCCCTGATACTGTCAGTGTCGCCTTAGGACCAAAACATGAAGAAAAAAATCTGCTTAAATCATTCGTTCCTGTATGGTAGTAAGACTGATAGGCGACCCATAGTTACTTATTTCCGAACCTTCCCTTTCCTCTTCCGTCTCCAGCTTCTTCAGTCTCACAACATCCCCCAAATAGGTATTCTATAGTTCCACTGACTCCAGACAGTTGTAACTCTTGTAAAAATTGGATAAAAATCATTGCTTTCCACTTCCGTATTTGATTTTGAGTTCTGTTGGTACGACATTCCAAACTTTTATCAAAGTCTCAAAATTCACTCAGTAAGAATAATTTAGTGGTACAAAATTATATTTCAGCACCGTAAGAGCCCTTTATCTCTTCTTTATTCTATATATATAAAAACGAATGTTTGTGTCTGTGTCATCGATTTTCTCGAAAATTTCAAAATGAAAATAGCACAGTTTATTCTTATTACTGCCAGGAAGGTTTAGAGAGTAGTTTGAATGAATCCAATGTGTAAAACTGTTGCTATAACGTTGTAAAATTAGTTTGAAAAAACATTGAACCCGCTATGTTGTATTGAGGTTGTGATGGATTTGAGTTTTAATAAGAACGTATTTTTCTTTATTCTTTAAAATAATTCATGGAAATTTGAAGTCTCGAAGAGTACGGGTGGCCGCACGGACAATTTATGGGTCTCTTAAATAAAAATACCAGAGTTTCATGGAACTCATAGAGGTAGGATTTATTGTAAACACATCCCTTAATAATGATTTATAACTTGTGAATTCTTACTTTGTTCCTTTTCACGGAAATAACGCAGGCAATTGAGGCAGTTAAACAAACATTCTGAAAATTCAAAGACACTACAGAAACTAGACACTTTAGAGAAAACGTGCAGACGAGACAGGGACCATTGAAGAGGGTAAAGTATCAAATGACCCAGAAATATTCCAGTGACGGTAGGTGAGATGAACTCGGCAATGAAAAAGATCTCCGAAATAACCGTTAATTAGATTGGAGAGTTGTGCAATTTCGGCGTAAATTACGTATTTGGAAAAGGGCAGGCTTGTCTAGAGTACCACTGTGGGTACATATAATGATTTACGAGCATATTAAATTGCATACTAAATAGAATCAACACGGTTTAGTTTATGTTAAATTAACTAGTTGCTATGGTTCGAAATCGCATACTGGTGCCTCATCTAAAATAACTAAAACAAATGAAATAAGGATTTTTTGAACGACCCGTGTATAAATCTTGGGACGCCCCTGGAATTTTGAAAGTGTAGAAATAATGGAGAGAGGGCGTCTAAGAATTAGTTAATGTGACATCTCTAGAAAAGCAGTAATTAATTATTGATTTTAGAAATGAGCTGGAATGTTCTACCTACCCTTAGGACTGGAGACGATAAATTATCATGTTAGTGACGGAATTAGTGAGAAGCGGTCAGGCCTTGGACGGGCGTTGTTTTTATAATATTTCCAGAGGCGTATTAAGAGACCAGTGTCGATCTCGAATGTGATTCGGTGTCAAGCGCCACTGGGAAACAGCCTTTTATTCTGCATTCAGATTTACGGTTTTGTGAGGAATAAAGTAGGATATAGTATAGGCTTGATGACTTCGATTATGAAATTGAACTTATCTAGTTTTAAGTCACTAGCTACAGGTCTAAGTTGTAAGTCGCTATGTATATAAGTCTTAGATGTAAATCACTAGTTATAAGTCTTAATTAAGTATTTTATAGTTATAAATCTTAGCTGTAAGCCATTAGTGATAAATCTGATATGTAAGTTATTAGATATAAGTCTAAGTGATAAGGTATGGGTTAGATAAATTATGTTGTAAAGCGCCTTGAGGTGATTTTCTCGCGAAGACGGCGCTGTGTAAGTGGTCCATTTATTGTTGTTATTATTGCCTGAGCGGATTTCTAAACCAAGCAATCTAGTAGGAACGGTACCTATTTTGGTTTGATAGTGGGATCAACCAGTAAGTAAATATCTTACTCAAAATAGTTGGTTTATTGAGATAATTCATAGTCAACAACTTCAGAACATTTTTTATTGACTTTCACGTTAGATCCCGCGTGCGCTGGTTAAGGGGAGAGAGAGTCGGTTCGGGAGAGAGAGTCGGGACAGTCAGTTGTGGAGTATGGAGGTGGTCGGTTCGGAAGACGAGGTGATAGTCGGTTTTGGAGAGTTGGGGAAGAGGGAAGTCGGTCTTGAGTAGGCAGGGAGAGTCGGTTTAGAGAGTCGAGAGAGAGAGTGAAGACGGTCAGTTGTGGAGCAGGGAGGTAGTCGGTTCGGGAGAGAGAGTCGGGACAGTCAGTTGTGGAGTATGGACGTGGTCGGTTCGGAAGACGAGGAGATAGTCGGTTTTGGAGAGTTGGGGAAGAGGGAAGTCGGTCTTGAGTAGGCAGGGAGAGTCGGTTTAGAGAGTCGAGAGGAGGAGGGTCGTTTTTGGGAGAAGAGAGTGAAAGCCGGGTTTTAGAGAGTATACCGTCTGGGTATTGCATGGTGTTTTAGCATGCTAAAAATACGCGCGTGGGAATGGTAGTTACTGCTTTGCGGGTTGGGTTTGTGATTAAACGAAGATATTTTGGATATGCACTAAGAAGTATGGTAAGTTTTATTAATTTACTAACAACTACATTAACCAGCTTCCCAACATTAACAAAAATCTAATCACGTTACAGAGTCTAAATTGGATAAATATTTTGTAAACTGGATCAGAACCGTTCTGATATATCGGTATGCAAATACATTTTAAGATACCCGAGCGGGTACATATAACTTCATTAAGTATTTTATGATAACATCTCGTTACACATCAGTTTATCTTCACACAGGCACTATCGACAGTGTAATTACCGTCACTCAATACAAGTAGTCAACCTTTAAGTATTCAAAAATACCTATTTTACAGAAATATATTTAGGTACTTATGATAATTTCCAATAGATACCTACCTGTACAATTGTCTTTTATTGAGTTAAATCATAATCAATCAATGTCAATAAGTGATTTCATCTACCTTCACGTTCGATCCCGCGTGCGCTGGTTAAGGGGAGAGGCGAGTGGACTTTCACAGGCTCCCTACCTACCTGGAGGGCGAGCGAAGGAGACAACATGCCGGTCTGGCTTCGCCTAATTATTCCTCATGGACAAAGAACTGGACTTTGAATGTTGAAGGTACCCGTTGATTTAGAGGATAGGCCTTGTTCTCCTACTATCCTGACGTTGGTGAGTTATTTTCCCAGCATAGCGTCGGCATTTTGGGATTGTTTGAGCGGACTCACATTCCAAGGTGTCATGGATCAATGCCTACCTTTGACAATATTCAATAGCAAGGGGACGTTTTCACAGAGGAGTTAATCGATGGGGACAATTATTCGTCATTGGCTTTCCTACTCGTTTTACTGGGAGGCGGAGGGACGAGGTTGGCAGTGGACTCGCTACCCTTTTCTGATGCACGTATGGAGTTTTCCTGGCTGTATAATGAAATGACTTGGCGACAGCAGCTTTTCGCAACTCTAGATTCAACGGTGATCTCGTTGTGATTGAATCATAACGAAGACCCCATTCACCAAGAATCACACTCCGACAGGAGTTAAAATATGTAAAACTTACGTTTATTATGTGTATTGTAATTATTGATATTTATATTAGAATTTATACATGAAGGTGTTATCTTACAGCGGGCACAAACGTTGTATTTTAATATCCTACACTCTGGGATGCACTGGAAAAACTAGCGTATTGCAGATTATAAAAAACTACAGTTTACATATATTATTGAGAAGTACGTATATGTTTGGATGGATATCGCGACAGGCCGCCAAAGAAAAGGTCGTTGCGATCTCTTCCCAGACGTGTCATGAGGCCTCACAACCCTCGTTTCACAAAATATATATTTCGCCGACACAAGTCGATCTCCTCGACAAACAGTTCCCTCGTATTCCCCAATACGAGATGTCTGACGCGCCGTAACATCACCAGAAGCTGATCCTCTATGCATTGAGCTACGTTGAGACACCTCGTGTATATTGATGGGTCCCAAAGCACCAGGAGCTGATCCTCTATGCATTGAGCTACGTCGAGACACCTCGTGTATATTGATGGATACGAAATCACCAACACCAATCACTTGTGCCTTAAATCTGGTAGAGCTATCTCCCAGTGCATATTTGTGAATGAAAAAACCTTCACCAGTTCCGGAACCCAAATCATCCTCTGGCAAGAGATATAAACATGGCAATCTTCAATTAAATTAAAACAACCGGAGGAGCTGGAATTGGTACTTCAGTGGGCTGGAATTTGACTTCCACCACCCAATGAAGTTGAGGATATGGAGGTGACCAATTGTTAAAAGCAAATTCCATGTCTTATCTCGATACCAAACCAATAAAATACCTACCCGTAGAACTAATTAATCGTATAATATAACTAACTGAAAAAATACCTAACCGTAGAACCGAGTGATTACGTAGTTAAATAATGTTAATTGGTTCATCATGAAATATATCATTTATTCGATTGTGTTAGCGTTTCATCAGTTGCTGCGTACAGACTCTCCGAGGCGAGGGCGAGATGTGCATTCACGGTAGGAATTCTCATTCCCCATTATTCTAGGTATGGTAATCCAATTCAGGTATTAGGTCTCTAAGGCGAGTGCCTATATCAATTAATGTAAGCCGAATAATAGTATTTATATTGTGAAGAGTAGTTCGGAGTGCGGGAGATATGAAATTTAAATTCAAGATAGTAGATTGTATCAGAGTCATTTAAAAAATCAACAGAAAGCAGCACCCCAAAGTCTAAAAGAACCAAAAGTTACCACACAAACCTGGATCACGTCCTGATGACCGAAACAAAAAATTTACACAACGTGCGAGGGGCGGATCCAAATAAACGAGGAAGAGGAAGGTCGGCTTGCTAAGAAATATTTAATTGATCAGGTGATTAATTAAACATATTTTAATCTTTTTAGAATCTAACCAGAATCTAATAGGAATCGGAGCAGCCGACTGTCGCAGCGAATATTCGACAGGCAGAAACAACTAAACAACTAATTATCAAAAAAAAAATATATTTTCGATAGGGAGGGGGGGGGAACTATTACAAGGTTAGCCCATAGATATACCACTCTGGTTAGCAACAGATTAAATATTCAAAAGAAGAAGGTTTGTTTGGGTAGAATATTTTCATAATGGAAAGCACAAATAGGTACTTACGAACTTTCTTATTTAGATATGTTTTTAAAATAAATAAATGTTTAGAATGAAATAAAATCTTCAAAATAATGTTTCTTTGTTTAGATTTGCCAAATAAATTATGGCACCAAAACAACAAGCAAAAATCCACAACTTCATGACTTTATTAAAAAAAACCCGTTCAAGGCCGGGTACACATCGCCACTATTATATAAACAGACTAGAGCACACTTACAACTCGCGTCTCAATGTTAATGAAGGATTAATGGTTCCTAAGCATCCAAATAAATATGGATAAAGAATGTTAGATTACATGATTCCTTAACTGTTTAAATATGTTACTTAGTGAAATTAAAAATTAATGAATATATTGAAAATTCGGCTAGCCGAATGAAACTATTTGCGTTAGATAATCAGGAAATATTATCTTAGATTTACTGTTGTTATTTATGTTTTTTTTTAGATACAGGTAGAAATATTTTTCAATAAGATTTACCTTTTAAAGATTTAAGTTAGTTGCATATGTTTTTATTTCATTTTGATATATAAGTATCTTAACTGAAAACTTATTACAAGATTTTGAATGACACGCACCCGTTAGTTAAACTACTAAAAAGTCGTTTATTGGGGCTTTTCGTAAAATTACTTAATTTTAACGTAAACAAAGAAAAATATCGACATACTTATTTGCACCGTGAAGACATATCAGAAATGTGAGTGGCTTCGGGTGTCAGATGTGACCACTGTGATATATGACGGGAATGCGGGCTCCAGAAGTGTATGGAGCGGCCCTAGGGAAATCTGTCTTGACAATGAAGTATTGCCACATGTTGAAATAACCTTAGGACGTAGGTCATAGTCTACATAGGTATTCGCCAGAGTACTATTAGTTGGAAACTTTTAATTCTTGAGGTACAGCGATAAAAATAATATTGCTTTGACCGTTTTCTGAATTTTTTTTTAGGTTCTTTCAAAAGCCCAAAAACATTTAAAATATAAATACAATTTGTTTTTATTTAAACCAGCATTTTAATATATACAAATTAACATATTTCTAAATCAATGATTTCTTCCCCAGGATACAAAGTATTTTTTTTATATGAAGACAAATAAGACCCAATTTTGCATTTTCGTATAATGTGCAATTTTTTGGTTACTAACATCGTATTTTTATGGGATTTATTTATTCAAAGCTTTTAAATCTGATACTCTGAAAACGCCATCTCATAATCTAATATCTGGACTATGTTTTGGTTCATTCAACCTTCCAATAGCAAAGGGTATTGCTCACCCAAATAGTGGTTTCAATAATTAACAGATAACATTAACAAGGTCGAACCATTTCGTTCAATGAAAGAAAACCAAAATATGATGTTACAATACATGTGATGTGTGATGTGTGATGTGTGATGTGATGTGACGTTACAAAAATCACTTTAAGATTACTTCGTGCGGTACTCACACGAGAACTTCATTTCTTAATGTTTTTGTCCGTATAAAAAATAATTGCAAGCTTCCCTGGATGTACAATTCTCCTTCCTCTTTTTTTAAAATTTAATGTAAATCAAATTTAATAATGTTATTATTAAGTTCTGCAAGTATTTTTAGTTGTTATTATTGTGACAGCTGTTTCGGCGTTTAAGGCCATTTTCAAACTGTCAAGCTGTTTCAAACTGTTCACATTTTCAAACTGAAACTGTTCACATTTGAAAATGGCCTTAAACGCCGAAACAGCTGTCACAATAATAACAACTAAAAATACTTGCAGAACTTAATAAAAATATTATTAAATTTGATTTACATTATATTTAAAAAAAATTAAATGGAGTTCTACGGATTAAACACAAAAACAATTAATGCTCCTTCCTCTTAGTTAATTATTCTAAACACATATAATTGATTATTAATTGATTTTGTGTTTAATTTTTTTAAATTTATTGTAAATCAAATTTAATAATTCTATTACGAAGTTCTGCAAGTATTTTTTAATTATTTTCTTTTAATATTTGATTTACATAACTTAAAAAAAATAAAAATTGAATTCCACGAAATAAATACAACAACAATGAATAAAAGGATTCTAACAAATATTATTGGTGCCAACCTTTGCAAGAAAATTATTTATTTTATTCCGGTTCGTGTGGAGATTTGTGCAAATCCCACACACACACCATAATAATATAATTTTTAATTGGGGATAATATTAATAATCTTTAAATTGAAATATGGGTAAGGTCTCAATAGCTTAATTAGTAAAGACACCAGTCCCGGTAAGACTAGAGGATCTGGGTTCGAGTCCCAGTTTCTACCGTTATTTTCTTTGTCACTTTCTGTATTTTCTTTATTACTTTAAAAGATTAAATTAAATAGTGTCCTTAAGAATGTCCTTTTACATCTCAGTAGGTCACAATGAAACAACATAACTCTTTAGCAATTAAATGTCTAATAAGAGGATGATTTTCTAAAACAACTTAAGCACCTAACAACAATTTGTTTTTAAATAGCCATTTCCTTATAAGACTATGTTAAGACGACTTATTTATATGATTCTATTAAAAAAAACTAAGATACTTACAGAACTCAATAATAACATTATTAAATTTGATTTGTGTTAAAAAAAAGTATCATTGTACTGTTCTGAATAATGCATGAACAATGGCTAGCTCCATTTGTCCGCTTAGATGAGTTAATGTTGATCAATAATAGATTTATTTATCCATATTGTGTCAAAGAATAATTGCGTAATATCTTGCTTTGATATAGCAATTCTATTGTTTCTCTCTCTCTCTCTCTCTATTTTTCTCTCCCAATGTTTTTCTTTACCTTTTTATTCAATATTTACGCAAGCATTTATAAAGAAGTGCTTGCATAAGTAAAGATCTTTACTTATTCATAAATACCATTCCTTTGATCATAAATATCGAGAAAATCCTTTGTCTGTATTTATTCATTGACGTCTTAATGAGATGACGTTGTACATGTACAAAAGGATGCATGATCTGGGCAACAAGTATGGAGATATTGTCGATATATTTGCTGACTCCATTTATACAGCAAAGCGTCATCTATACCAGCACTTTGATGAAACCCACAATATGTAGTATTGTAGCTTGGATAATGTAGCTCTGATGATTTGTGTTATAATATTATCATATTTTTCTATTTTATGTCACTGTTAAACGTTTAATAAAAATTGTTGATTACTTTATGGTTTAAAATCTCTATGTACGTATAATTTTTGATAGCTCTTTATATTATGTCCTAAAATTCATGTAAAAGCCCAAATGGGCATTAATGAAATGAATAAATATTATTCGGTTACAGCACGCTGCATACGAGTTTAGTTTTCAAAATAGCTTATAAGTTTTACTTAAGTGTTTATAAATCTTGCGTAACAATGTAAGATAACCCCTCCCCCAGTAGTGAATAAATTAACTTTGAAGTCAAGTATAGAGTCTGCAAGCACACTGAATTATTCTCGCATATCGCAGCGGGAAGCAGGAAAGAAGAATAATTTAGGAGGAATACAAATCTTAATTTTTCATTTGAGGCCAAAATACTAACGTAAACCTAATGATCTTTTTTTTCAAAAAGTAGAGTAAATATCTAGTACAGATTAGAAGTAATTTATTTAATTTTGTTTTACGTTATGAAATATAGGCCATTAAAGGAATTGATTTTTCGCGATTATAAATAAGGTCATCTTTAATAATTATTTGGGGGCTAACGGTAAAAAAAAGTTTTACCTCGTTTGCTTTGAATATAATGAAATATAAAATTAAAAAAATAAAATAAAGCGTGAACTCCAAAATAAATTAAAAACGACCAATTAACGTTGGAACACAAATTTGCGGTACATTATTTAAAATATCGACCGGAAAAAAGTTTTTTTTAAACGTTTTGTTTTTGTAATTTTATTTACGTAATAGTATTTAGACAGCAAATAATAATTTAAACAAAAATACAATTTTCTACGTTGCCTCTATGAAAAAAAAATCATAATTTAAAACAAATAAATGAAATACTACGCATACGTATTAGATATTTACTAAAGCTTTAATTTAAATATATATATATATCATTCAGTATTTTGGCCTCAAATTCAAAATTTAAGTTATATATTAAACAGGCAGCGCAGCCGTTCCTCTTAATGATGTTTGTTATTCCGAAACAAATCAGTTAAGCTAAATAACGTAAAGGTTTTTACGTATCATCTCTTCGAAGCACACGATTAGGAATAACTTTTTATATATGTCTTGTGAAACATAGTTTGGCTTAATTAGGAATATGTCAAGCTTTTTCACCGCAGCTGAAGGTATTTAGGATGGAAATCCACTTATCGCAAAATATCGTACTTCATTTACATGAAGTTTTATCTTTTGAATTAAATCATTTTGAGATATTCTGTATACATCACTATTTATATTGTATTTGAATAGTGGTTTATTTAAAATAACTCTTAATCATTTAATTTTAAGTGATGCGACGAGGTGATTTTACCTTTATGAAAGAATTACACATTTTATAATTTCTTCTAAAGATTGGTATTCACTTTGTGGCGTCAGAAAAATAATTATTTTGAATTTGCCCATCATGTTTTGGAATAAATAAAGGTTTAAAAATTTTCTTTTGATATAAATAAAGGTTTAAAAATTTTACATACAAATACAACCGGTTTAGAATTAGATAATTTTGAAATTTAAAAAATTAGAAAAAGTGTTAATAGTCGATTAAATATAATTAATGATCAAATATTAAAAAAAATAGCTCTCCCGTAAATTTATTTTCATATTGATATTAATAATAAATATAAATTATGTTTTTAATTTCTAAAATAAATTTGTTTTTTCAACGTTTTACAACAATTTTTTATTAATTTTTTTTGATTATTTAATACTTACAATAATAATTTTTTGTTTGTTTATAATTTGTCTATTGTTATTTTATTGTGATCTATGTTTATAATTTGTCTGTATTTTATGTATATATTTTATTTGTTTATATTTTATAATTTATATAACCTGACGTTATTAATTTTTAGTATTCTGTATTATCCTGATAAGGAAAGCTTCGCTTTCGAAACATGTTGACTCGTATATATTAATTAAGTGGTGATTACAAAGAATTTTTCAAATCATTTTTTAATTACACGTTTTTATTAAAAACGTCGTTTTTCCTTTGCTTGCGTGACTCGCATCACGTATTTATTCACTTGATCTCTCCATTTCTTCCTGGGACATCTGCGACTTCTTATTTTATCAACTTGCCCGTCGTTTATTCTTCTTTCAATTTTTTCCGGTTATTCGCTCTATGTTTCTGTTTAATCTTATGCAATGAGTTTACATCGCTTCTCCTTATTTCCGTTTCGGAAACCGGTTATGACAATCAAATTATTGATTTTATCCTTATATTGATGGCCTCAAGGGTCTCATGTTCACTGCAATTAGTCCTTCCTCTGCCGGTTCCAAGCGTCACTACCATATTTGTTCATTAGAGTTAGTATTTGATCTGCTTTTTGAACTGCTCGCCTAATTCCTTTGACTACATTTTGTCAGCGATAACTGCATTCAGTTTCATCCACTTGCTCCAAAGATTCACTGTTTACCATCACATTACAATGTTCTTGATCAGCTATTAGAATATTAACAATAAGTTATATGGTACTTTGAATTTCACTCGTGGATAAAGTTTAATGATTCAAAATCATATTACTTAATTAATAAGATACGTACATACATGATGGATGGTCTCATTCTCATCTGCGGTGTGAACTGCACTGTATACTGTACTTCATTTGCCTTGACAACTTCTGATTAGTTTAGTTAGTAGGTAGTGCTTGTTTTCCTTCTAATTAGCTATTTAACTAATTACTCCGCATTAAAAGGTTATCACCTTCACCGTCAGCACCACTCTGTGGAATACGGTAGTAATGGAGCCATTGGAGTTTATTCCTTATTTAACTCAATAGTTCATCAATTCGATGAAACACAAAAAAAACGGTTTCTTTCAGTTTTACCAAACGTTAAAAATATTTAATCATTGAAGAAAATAATATTAACATATTCTAAATGAAAGCCGAAACCGGAAAAAAGGACAGAAAATAAAAATATTTCAGTCGCATCTGGGACTCGAACCCAGGTCAGGTTAATTAAAGATTAAAAATGGAAAATAATATTCAAAAATCTTGAATTTGAGATATAATATCGATGAAGATGACATAAATTGAACTGGTCTCATTAGCTAAGTTGGTTGAGCGTTGCCCCGGATAGGCAGAGGACCTGGGTTCTGATCCCAGATGCGACTGAAATCTTTTTATTTTCTGTCCTTTTTTCCGGTTTCGTCTTTCATTTAGGATATGTTAAATTATTTTCTTCAATGATTAAATATTGCAATGAGGTTTTTAAATCTCAATAAAAATAATTAATAATTAAAAAGTAAAAAATATTGATAATAAATGAACATGTCATTTTTAATCAATATAAAGCACTATTTACAGTCACTGAATGCACTATTTGAATCCAGTCCAATTAACTGACTCTTTTTTACAACATTTTTTTAAAAGAAAATATTGTAATCCTTTTTTTAAATGAATTAATCTAATTTAGTTAATAATTTATCTGGCGGTTTGAACGATTCATTGATTCAATCGGATATCTTAGTTATAAACCCCAAAAAATTGAAAATGCATCTCAGTACGAATCAAATGGTCAATATTTACCTATGACTATACGTGGAGATCCAAAAGGCAATAAAATAACGAATATATAGCTGTAGGAAACCCGCTATATCGATAGGATAAACAACTTTGTCTGAATAGTGTGTGGTCGCGACGCCATGAATCCGCTACATTCAGGTAGGTTCAGAAAATCACCCTCCTTTTAAACATTTTATTGCTAAAGCGTCAAGTTGTTTCATTGTGACCTACTGAGATGTTAAGGGACATTCTTAAGGACATTATATTTAATCGGGATCTGGGGATTTGCTACCAAAAAAATGATTTCAGAGATCCAAGTCATTCAAAATAGAGCCCTACGAAATATCTTTAGTTTACCATGGGACATAGGTACACGTCAAGGACATCTACAGAAACTCCCAAATACTTCCGTTTAACACCATTCCCATCTGTGAAATTACAAATACTATCTTGTATGTAATTTAACACTTGGCACATACTAATACCACACTCAATTACAATCACGAGGTACACCAACACAACACAAGAAAGGACAACAACTACATATACCAAAAATACACTTAAATAAATATGAAGTAAAGTCTTAGGATATCTTACACGCAATTCAATAAATTACCCAACGATATTGAAAATGCATGCCAATGTGAAAGGTCTCAACGTCAGATCTTTAAACACTATTATTTGAAAGAATACCTTAAGGATTAATGCTGCGATGTGTCTCTGTAATAAGTACAACTATATAATGTACCAGTGATGTGTTTCTTTATAATAAGTGACTCTGTTCACTTATATTATAATGTACCAGTGATATGTCTTTATTACAAATGAAAATTATTTGTTGTAAATGTTGTTAATATACTGTGAATATTAATTATGTATAATTTCTTCAAATGATTGATAACTTTGTGGCATCATTATTAATTATATAATTGAAAATACACTTTGTATATACCACTTTACTTAAAATATATAAATATTTCTACATGTTATTATTAGTATTCATTTATTCCTGAAGATGATAGCATTGCTATCGAAACATGTAGAAATATTTATATATTTTAAGTAAAGTGGTATATACAAAGTGTATTTTCAATTATATAGTTAATAATGTATTTTAAATATGAAGTATATTTTTATAAAAAACTGTACTGCAGGTTCTGCATGTGATCCCACAATTCTTGGGAATACAATGCATAATGTATTTCAAACTTTTTAATAATTAAAATCATAATTTTATTTTTTTAATAAAAAAAATATTATTTAAGAGAAATGGCTGCGCGGCCTATTTCACACAAAACTTTATGTTAAATTTAAGGCCAAAATACTCACCTAAACCTAATGATCTTTTTTTTCATCAAAAAGTATAGTAAATATCTAGTACGGATTTGAACTAATTGTTGGAACACAAATTTTCCCTACGTAATTTAAAATATGGACCCGAAGAAAGGTTTTTTTCTTATATTTTTATTTACGTAATCATATTTCCATAACAAACATAATAATTTTAAAAAAAATACAATATCTAAAATAATGATTTTTTTTCATGGCCTATACTTCATAAATTAAAAGAAAAGTAAACAAAATACTTTTCATGCATACTAGATATTTACTAAACCTTTAATTTAAAAAAATATATCATTCAGTTTGGATGAGTATTTTGGCATGTATCAAACAGGCAGGGCAGCCGTTCCTCTTAAGGTGATAAAATCAATAAAACTGACAAATAAAATAATTGTCGCAACTGGGGCTCGAACCGAGATCCTCTAGTTTTACCGGGACTGTTGTCTTTACCAATTGAGCTATTGAGAACTTAGCCATATTTCAATTTAAAGATTATTAAAATTAATCCAATTAATAAGGGTATTATTATGGTATGTGTTGGATTGCACTAATCTCCCCACGAATCGGAATAAAATAAATAATTTTCTCGCAAAGGTTTAAGCCAATAATATTTGTTGGAATCCTTTTATAAATTGTTATTGTGTTTATTTCGTACAACTCCATATAATTTATTTTTTTATAATCAAATATGAAATGTTTTTATTAAGTTTTGCAAGAACTTAAGTTTTTATTAATTCTGTGACAGCTGTTTCTGCGTTCAAACGTTTAAAATTTGCTAAAACTGCTGTCATAATAATGAAATATAAAAAGATTTTTTGATTGTTACTGGACTTTCATTAAAGAAAAACGTATAACATATATGATGCTAGGTCGTTTTTTTATCGTAAGTATGATTTTTGTGGAAACAGAAAAGTTTAGAAAATTCCTCGTGCGTATTTATTTTGTAATAAAGTTAGGCATTCGTTAACTTAATTTAATTTAACGTTCATAACAGCACCACTGTTTGCCACGGAGCTTCATATAAAATTTAATCAACGTTGTGATTTCGGCGGAATCTCACGCGCGTGCGGTTTGACTGTAAAATTTCTTGTTGGATGTCTTCACCAAACCGACACAATTATTTATTACGAGTCTGCTTCTATGAGCATCTTATAACAGGGGTGTTTTGCAGTTTAACTGAGAAATTTTGCATATTAAATTGGTTTTGGCAATACGTAGCGATAATTTTCTACCATGTTGGCAGAATGCGGTAAGATAACAAGGCTTGTAAGATTGGCGGTTTAAGTAACTTCCAGAAGTGAGTAAAAAATTAACTGCGCACTTTCTTCCCAAGGGCGGGCGAGACGACGAAATACCAGACAACTCTGTTTGTACATTAGTATGGTGCTCGATGCTCCGAGATATATACGGGCTTTACTAATGTAAGATGTTTATTAAATTAAACATGTTTTTTTTTCATCTTACAAAATAAAAAACAAAAAAGCCCAATAAACTACTTTTTAGTATAACTTCTTCAAAAGATTGGTATTGACGTTGTGACGTCATCATTAATAAATGAATTAAAAAATTCAGTTCGTATTCAACACTTTATTATTTTTTATTAACATTTTTGAACAATTACTTACCTACTTTAATCAATTTTTGTTTATTTTTATAATTTGTATATTTTTACATTATTGTGTTCTATTTTTATCATTTGTCTATACTTGACATAATATTTTTAGTATTCTATATACTCCTGATGAAGAAAACATCGCTTTAGAAAAATGTAGATATCTATGTATATTAGTAAAGTGATGAATACAAAAAAAAATAATTCATTAATTGATAAACTAAAGTTTTTAAAACAAGATTTTTGTGCATAGCGCAAAGGGTTTTTATAAACAATAATTATTAGCCTGAAACACTCATCCAAATTGAAAAAACCTTCCGAGAAAAGATAAATTTTCTCGGAAGGTTTTTTCAATTTGGATGAATGTTTCAGGCTAATAATTATTGTTTATAAAAATAAAAATTAATTCATTTACTTTTTAATATTTTATAAAATAAAACAATAACTTTGTTTTACATCACTTTTATTTATACTTTAGCCGACCGGGTTTCGCTACCTGAAGAAGCTACGGTAGTAGCGAAACCCGGTCGGCTAAAGTATAAATAAAAGTGATGTAAAACAAAGTTATTGTTTTATTTTATAAATTATAATGTCACATCACCAAGTTACCGCTTCATATGAAAATATACTTTTTAATAGTTTGATTAACGGGTGCTTGTCAATCAAAACCTTGTAATACATTAATGAATGAGAAAAATTAGAAACTATTATATATTGGTTTCAGGCTGAAATTACATGGGAGTGAATTTCACATAGCGATAAGTAGGTTTTTTTTAACTAATTATTTAAGCGGATTGTAAGAATTTGGTTTATTAGAAACATGATTAATACTATTTTATTTTGACTATTAAAGCCGTTCACATCACTTCGTCAAAATTAACTATTATTTTTTATAAAATATAATTAATTAAGCATACACATAAACACTCTAAAATTTAATTTAAATCATTTTTTTAGGTGTGTTTTTCCAATTTGAGTAATTCTCCCCGTGTGATTTCATCTGTGTGTAATTCTGTCAGTGTAATATTGGTATGTGGAATTCTCGCCCGTGTAATTTGATCAACCCCTTATAATCGCGTTGTACTCGTATATTGTTCAGCAGTGCATTAACATTTTGGATATTTTACGATTTTGCATATCGATTGTCCTGTTCATTAGTCAGTCATCTCCAAATATTGAGTTTTGAGATTATGAGGAAAGCAACATTCGAATGGTCACTATAAATCAAATGTTGTTTATATATTTGCCTGTATTTTACATATCATGTGAACAGGTGTCTAAATATTTGATACTGAGACAAATGAGAGGAACGGCTGCGCGGCCTGTTTCACACAAAAATTAATTTTTGGATTCGAGGCCAAAATACTCTCCTAAAGCTAATAATTTTTTTTTTCACCAAAAAGTATAGTAAATATCTAGTACGGATTAGATGTAAATTATCTATTTTTGTTTTACTTTTAAAAATATAGGATAATAGGAATTGATTTCTCGCGATTTTAGAGGCACCTTTAACGATTATTTGGGGGCTAACGGTGATGTAAAAAAAAGTTTTACTACTTTGAAAATATAATGATATATAAAATAAATAGAAAAAAATTTAAAATAAACATTATGTTGAACTTTAAATTATATGAAATATGACCAATTTACATTGTAACATAAATTTTCCGTACATAATTTAAAATATCGACCCGAAAATAAGTTTTTTTAAATGCTATGTTTTATATTTTTATTTACGTAATGATATTTACATAGCAAATATATGTTTTTTTTAAAATACGGTAAGACCTCAAATAATTTTCTAAGTTGCCTCTAAAATAATAAAAATTGTTTTTTTTTTCATAGCCTATATATACTTCATAATTTAAAACAAAAATAAATAAAATACTTTTTTCATACGAAGCGGTAACTTGGTGATGTGACATTATAATTTAAAAAATAAAACAATAACTTTGTTTAGATCACTTTTATTTATACTTTAGCCGACCGGGTTTCGCTACTACCGTAGCTTCTTCGGGGCAGTATACAACTAGTAGTAGCGAAACCCGGTCGGCTAAAGTATAAATAAAAGTGATGTAAATAAAGTTATTATTTTATTTTTTTAAATAAAATACTTCTCATACGTACTAGATATTTACTAAACCTTTAAATAAAAAAAATATATCATTAAGTTTGGACGAGGATTTTGGCCTCAAATCCAAAATTAAGTTATGTGTGAAACAGGCAGCGCAGCCGTTCCTCTTAAGATGTGTGTATATGAAGCTGAGTTATCGGCTTTTTTGGAGATATCTGACTAATGAACCCAATATTGTTCAGAAAAAAATGCAAAATCGTTTCAAGCAATTCGAATTGTATCAGTAATAAAGCAGACATTTGTGTTTAAAATAGATTTTATTACGAAATAACAATGAAAACTTTTACCAAATTAACAAGAATTATCTGAATCATTATTATCGTTACCTTTTTTATAACTTTAATGAATACTAGGAATCAAATTTGCATGGCAGGGCGACAAAATACATGTTTTTGAAACTGCGATTTGAGGTCTCTCTGCGAATTTACGAACTAAATCAAATCCGCCGAGCCTTCTTCGAATTTTTTTATGGATATTCAGATTGAATTACATATCATTCTCGTAGGCATAACAAAATATTTTATCATTTAAAAAAATGAATTTTTTTGTAACAACTTTATTTTATTTATATTAATGCATTATCGATCGATTTAGGTTGAACTCAACCTTCAACAGGAACGTACGATGAAAGTTGAGTTCAACCGAAACCGGTCGATAATGCTTAAATATAAATAAAGTAAAGTGGTTTAAAACAAAAAAATCTATCATTTAAATTATAATATCAAGCCGCAAAGTGAATGCTTTCTTCGATAAAAAAATCACATAGGAATTATTTTGAGTAATACGTATTTTTTAATATTATTCCACACTACTCGCTCTGTTTGTTCCTTTCCGGATTGCCGCGTCAGCGAGTGGGCTTAGTTTTATATAATTCTACAATATAATAATAACTGTCTGGTATATACTACCTAAGGCGCTATTCCCGTTCTTTTTAAGGAAGATTTCTTACGTTTTTCCTTAGGGTTAAAGACTTCTTGATTAACAGTGGAATTCCGTACAGGAAAAGAGGGGTAGATCCAACATAGTAAAAATGTCCTAAATAGATTTTCAAGAGATTATTAGAAAACACAAATTGATGAAATATCTCCAAGTGACGTAAGATTTTGAACTAAAACTTTTAAAAACAATTGCATTATATTATAATTCATTTTACATACATACATTTTTATTTTATTTTTAAATATCATAAATAAGCCTTCTAACGAAAAATCACGTTTTATAAAAAGGTATCTACCTCATTAGATAGTAATGACCTTTTTTTGTCTCTAGTTCTAAAAGTGACATTTGAATTTATTCCGACCGAAGAGGTGGGTCATTCCACTTATTTTAAAAACTCGATTCCAATTCCGAGTTTAACCACATGAACTCGATTCCTCGGAGTCGGTCTTCGTTCCTTTCGGTCCGCATAGGTCCGCTGTTCCGGAATCGAAAATCGTTCATATTGCACCAATGAATAGGGACGCTTTTCGGTTCTGACTCCAATCCAAAACCTTTGCCGTTCCTCGAGTGTGAGTTCGAAACGAGTGAATCTGGATTTGCGAACTCGGAGTAAGTCCACCGCCTTCGGAATCGAATTCATTGAACTAGGCCGGTCGTACCGACTCCATTCAATGCCGCGCTTGACGTGAATTGTCAAAAATGTCAACATCTATATAATGTTTACTAGGTAATTATGTTTAAAGCAAATAATAACGTAATTAGTAACAAACTTAATTTTGAGTTTTTCTCTTGTTAAAACTTCGGAAATATTAAGTTTTTCTCTTGTTAAAACATCGCAAATATTGACATTTTTGATGAATATCGCTCGCTGAATTCAGCTGACAGCTGTCATCCGAGATAATCGGAACCGCAGTTAAGTAAGAAGGCTTTAACCCTATGGAAAAAGTTAAGGAATCTTCCTTAAAAAGAACGGGAATAGCGCCTCAGGATATTTTAAATATTGAAATATCCTACTATTGACCCAGACAATACCACGATTTTGATCAATTCGCAAGTTTATGTGCATTATAGTTTGTTTGGTTGCATTTGTCAGTTACGTGAGTATTGGACCAGATAGAGGGTATTTTTTTTACATATATCTCCATACTCAACTCAAATTTCGATTGTTCGGAAGTGTTTGACTAATTAACTGAAACATTTAATAATAATGATAATAATACTTGGACGATTTATACAGCGCCGTTTTTGTGAAAAATCACCTCAAGGGCGCTGTATTTATATCCTCTGTTGACCAAGAAGTTAACGTCTTATAAAACACAGTGATGATATATGCATAAACAGCCACGTTAATTTAAGCGATCGTTAAAATTAAGGTTTTTTTTCAAAACAAAAAACTCGTACGTCGGTGGTCAATACTTAGCAATGCCATTTTTTCGTAGATACTCAGGGAACGCCAAAAAGTACGAAATTTTACTAAATACTCTAGTAAAACAAATTTACTCGACTGAAAATCTAGGGGAAAATTGATAGTAATTCGTAGTAAAGAAAGACGCTGCGTTTCGTGGACTGGTACGAACGCGGTTCGGGTAAATTGTTCCAGGCATAGTGTTGGTGGTCTGTATAGGTTGATAGTCTGCATGGTGTTGATTGCTCTGCTGTTAGCCATCCTCTAATAAGATAGGACACCGGAAGAAAACGAATAAAGAAAAGAACTGGATACTAATTGTAATGATAGCTCATAGTATGTTGATTTTATGACATTATAATAGTTTTAATCAGTTAATAGTTTTATCTAGTTGTAAAGGGAATACGTTTTTTTAAATATTTTCATTTGAATACCGCACATGAGTCACCGCACCTGCTAACCGGAGCCAATAAGGCTATGGCATCCCCAATTTCAGTATGATGTGAGGCTGTGAGATGGAGGAGGGAAATTAGGTGGAGAAGAGGGTGGTAGGGAAGTACCTAGTTATTCACATCTGGTCACCAAACACGGCTCAGGCCACTTCAAGCAACTTTTCAATTCTCAGTGGTGGTCTTTCACCAGGGCTATACTGAAAGTATCTACCACTCTGCTAGTAAACCAGGAAACAAAATACGAATGTTGTCATAGATGCGGGATCTGATGAGATGTTGATATTCACGTTATCTCTCTCATTCGCACTGCAAATAATCGAGTGAAAA
Source organism: Halesus radiatus (assembly GCA_022606495.2). NCBI lineage: Eukaryota > Metazoa > Arthropoda > Insecta > Trichoptera > Limnephilidae > Halesus > Halesus radiatus. Next base: position 50,403 of record JAHDVE020012434.1, read on the forward strand.
ACATAAATAAATCAACATAGTTGATGCTTCTCTCCCTCCTCCAAGGGATGGCACTAAAGGAGATTTATCGAAGAAAAACTCTCTTACGTGATCTATTCCTCGTCAGCTTTACTCAATCTAATTTATTTTTTGCAAACTTACCGAATAGAAATTGCAATATTGATCTACGTAATTGTTTTAGAGTATTTTTCTCAGTTATTTTTCTGTATCATAGTTATAAGGCATTATTTCTTCCGACGTTGTTTTTAAAATTAACGCTATTTCTAAAAATAATGTTATTTCTTTCAATAACGGTATTTCTGAAAATAATGTTATTTCTTTCAATTACGATTTTTCTTTTAATAACCCTATTTCTTTCAATAACATGTACAGTCATCGTACCGAACATTGTCATTATTTATAATAAGTACGTTATGCTACCTACGGAGGAGATAACAGACAATTTATGTACGATTCTCCCACTTTCACGTACGGTTGTAAAATAGGAATCAATTTTGAACAACAACAAAAAAATTCATACGGTTCGTGGTTAAATATTTACACGTTCAACAGATTCAGTTATGCTTAATTATCATATCTGAATAGTTAGATCAGGCTAGATTATGTAAGGTTAGGTTATGTTAGATTAGGAACAAACGTGTTCAATCATTGCAAAATTCATTGGTTAAATTATTAGCTCATACAAAGAAGCTCGTACGAACAAAGGCATAATATTCCATACTTTTATCAGTCTCGAAATTCTTTCAGTAAGAGCAACTCTGTGGTACAAAATTATATTTTAGCACATTAATAACCCCATATACGAGTATAATACAAATATTCTAGAGCACACTTACAATACTCGTCTCAATTTTAATGAAGGTCTAATGGTTCCTAAGCATTCAAACAAATATGGACAAAGAACTTTATATAACATGAAATACGTTACCCGCTGAAATAAAAAAAAGAACTGTATTAAAAAAAAAACTAAACAGTTAATAAATATATTGAAAACTTGGCTAGCTTAAAGAAATTCTTTGTATTAGAAATAAGGATATATTATTTCATGTACGATTTATTGTTGTCGTTCATGCTTTTCCATAAAAAAAATTTTGTAGAAATAATTTTGAATAAAATTCTTGAAAAATATTTATGTTTTAAGTGTTACGTATGTTTTATTTTATATATATTGTAACCTAAACTATAAACTGTAAATTTTTAATAACAAGCTCCCGTTATACATACTAGAAAAAAGTAGTTTATCTGGACTTTTTGCTTTATATATATTTTTATAAAATGTAAATAAAAAAATATATAAACATTTAAACAGATGCCTCTTCCTCTTCTCATGGAATGCGAGGATTCCCTGTCTACGAGTATAACATGCAAAATTGGTTCACCGAAATGAGTACCAATAACGGAAAAGGTCTATTTTTAAAAACGTATATTTTGGCAAAACCAAATACCAGCCACCCCGAGAAGTGTTTGTTATTCAGCGATGGAAATTCATCGTAATACAATTTGTTATCCCCGAAGGAACCGATCGCATTATCTAAGGCCGCTGTTAAGTATCGCCAATAATGGCTTTGTGATGTTAGGTGACCATTAAATTCTGCTTACTTATTTACTGCCATCGGAAATAACACGACAACGAGACATTTTTAGTAGGCGCTCGGAGTGGGGGGGGGGCGAGTCCTCTAAATGGTGATCGAATTTCTGTATCGTAAATACTAAGAGCGAAAACACATAAATAATGAACCTGACTCTAGCAAGATTCACTGGAGTTGTTACGTTGTCCTGCGAAATAATCCCTTGCAGACTGATATACTAATTCATATATTCTATTGTCTAAATAAAATGAAATAAAAGTTTTAATTTAGAAAATTATTTCGACTTTTAGCACATTCTCTGTGTTCGTGAATAAGAGACTCCAGTTCGAAAATGGCCTTAAACGCAGAAAAAGGTGTCACAATAATAAAAAAAACTAAAAATGATTGCAGTTATGCTTTGATATACATATGATTAATTTCAAGAGTACTACAATGAACATGAGATATTCTGATGTCTATACACACAATACAATTTTTTTTTTTGAAAATAAAACCATAATTTTGTTTATAAAAACGAGATTTTATTTAATTTTATAAGGACCGACCGGTTTTGTTTAACTCAAGAATCATCAGGGTACAAAATTAAACCGATCAAAAATACATAGACAATACTTATTAGCCTGAAACACTCATCCATATTGAAAAAAAACCTTTCCGAGCAAAGATAAATGTCGCCGACAGGACTCGAACCTGCACCCTTCTGATGTCCGGTCAGATGCTCTACCGTTGAGATACGTCGGCTTATCGCAAACCCGCCAAGTTAATCAATAAATACTAGTGTTTCATTCAATAATTACTGTTTTTATTACATTTATCTTTGCTCGGAAAGGTTTTTTTCAATATGGATGAGTGTTTCAGGCTAATAAGTATTGTTTATAAAAATAATTGTTATCCTTTGCGCTATGCACAAAAATCTTGTCTTAAGTTTTTAAGAACTTTAGTTTATCAATTAATAAAAATACATAGTGTGTGTTTATACTCGTATACACAAAATAAAATGAGAAAGAACATAACATAGAACAAAGAAAAATGAGATAGCATGAAATAGAAATCTGACATAATATCAGAGAGAAAGAGACAGAAGTGTACATAATGGAATACCAAGTGACTGCTTTCTATATAAAAAAAAATATATATATATATACGAGGTGTGTTCAAAAGAAAAGGTGAATTTTGAATTTTCGCGGGCTGTGTACATTCGATTATCGATTTTTTTCTTATGTTGGTACACATATGTTTATTATATGTTAGCATTATCAGACATTTTGGATTAGTGGTTTGTTTTTGACAACTGGAAAGGTTAGTCACGTTTTTGTGTGTTTTCGATTTTTTACTTTTGAAAAAAATGGATCAAAGAATATGTATAAAATTTTGCGTTAAAAATGGAATAAAGTGCTCCAACGCACTGTTGACTGTGGCATTTGGCCAGTCTACTTTGTCTCAAAAAAGTGTTTATAAGTGGTACAAGCGCTTTACAGAAGGCCGAGAAGACGTTAATGACGATGAGCGTCCTGGAGTTGCAACCACGTCAACAAACGAAGAAAACATCGAAATAGTGAATAAAATGGTTTTGGAAAATCGTCGAATCACTATTAGGGAAGTTGCAGAGGATGTTGGCATATCAATTGGCTCATGCCATGCAATTTGCTAAATTTTGAGCAAAAGCAACGCCGCATTAGTATCGCTCAGCAGTTGTTGAATGACATCGACGACGATCCAGATTTGCTCAAAAGGGTCATAACTGGTGATGAAACATGGGTATATGGTTATGACATTGTAATCAAGGCCCAATCATCCCAATGGAAGCGGCCAGAAGAGCCAAGACCGAAAAAAGCACGCCAAGTTCGATCAAATGTGAAGGTTTTGTTCACTGTTTTCTTCGATTGACAATGGCGTGGTGCGTCATGAGTTCTTGCCAACAGGTTAATAAGGAATACTACAAGGAAGTTATGAAACGTTTGCGTGAAACAATACGGCTCAAACTATTGGAATTGTGGAAAAACAAATCATGGATTTTGCATCACGATAATGCTCCAGCTCACACATCAATGCTTGTTCGTGATTATTTGGAAAAAACAACACCGTAACATGCTTCAACCTTCGTATTCACCAGATTTGGTTCCCTGCGACTTTTTCCTATTCCCGAAACTGAAGAGACCAGTGAAAGGAAAGCGTTTTGCCACAATTGAAGAGATAAAGTCAGAATCGAAGAACGTGCTGTTTGTCATACCGAAAAGCGGATTCTAGAAGTGCTTCGAGGATTGGAAGAATCGCTGGCAGAAGTGCATTAAACCATATCTGAGGGGGATTACTTTGAAGGGGAGAAAATGGATATTGATGAATAAGTAAATACTTTCAATAAAAAAATTTTGAATAAAAAATTCTAAATTCACCTTTTCTTTTGAACACACTTCGTATATGCATTTTTTCCAAGTGAAGTTATAATATTCACCTAAAATTACTGTCTTGGAAAATGATTTTTAGTTTTTGTTTTAAATTTCATAATTCACCGATAATATTCCTGTTGCTGTATACGCTGAGTCAATAATCTGAAATAGCATTTACGATTTCAAGTATTACCGAACTATCTATAACAATTTTATAATTTTAACTAACTATCGCGCCGTTTCTCCGCTGGGGTAGGCAGAAAGGACGGACCGCCAAACAACTCGATTTCGGCAAACACTTCTTGCTTCATTCACATTCATACGTCGTCTTATACATTCTCTTCAATTATTCCGACTTCTGACAAAGCCCGACTCAAGTATTTGATTGACTTGATCGTGCCATGTCTTCCTCGGGCGTCCGCGGCTTTTTTTTCCATTCACATTCGCGTCATATATTCTTCTTACACTCCTTTCTTTTGCTCTACATGCCCAAACCGTCTAAGCTTCCCTTTCTTAATCATGCTCATTACACTTACATCAGCCTAGCATTCTTAACGAATCTCAATATTTTTCACACGATCATACATGGTTTTACCACACATTCGCCTCAGAGATCTCATTTCTATGGCATTCAATTTGCTTTCATCCTTCCTCTGAAAATTTAATGCGTCACTGCCATACGTCAGGGTTGGTTTCCTGCATTCACCCTTCTTTCAATATCTCCATCAATCTTTCCATCTCTCGTAAACATACTTTCCAAATTTTCAAAAATAATTTTTTTATAGAAGAAAAATCGTGTTGTCAGAATTCCAATTCCATTTTCAATTGATTTTGAAAGTACGTGGTATAGTTAACAAAATTCATAATATCGATACAAGTTTTTTTTTTGAATAGGAATGAATTTGTTTTTAACTCGGTTGATTATGAATATGTAAACACGTGGAAACCAAACAAGAGAAATTAATTTATATGTAACTGTTTACAAATGGGAAGTATAACAATATAGTAGGTAATTGTGTTTGAAATGTTCAGGCTTTCACATATTTCACACATACATAAGCCGAATATTTGCACGCTTTTATTATACACACCCTTTATGTGGCTTATGAATGAAATATTAGATTGGCGAGATATTCCAAGGCCGTGAATTGTTGCGAAATGTTGCGAAATATTGTCGAAAGTGCTTAATTTTTGATGCGTAATATATCAATTGTTTCATGTCTTCAAATATTTGTTTTAAATGTTCGGATTCCGATAAAAATATGGATTCAATAATTATTAATTTATAGAGGTTATATTTAAACATTAAAAATAATTTATATAAGGCTATATATTGACTGCAAGATTATACCTGAATTTATTTGGAATCTAGATAGTATCTCGGATATACCAATCCGATTTTTATTTATATAGTAGATCTATTGACTTTTTCCAATATTCGCAAAAATACATTGGAAATAATTGAAGATGATATTAATAGTTCTTAAATTGAAGTAAAATTCCGGGGAGTAAATGAAACGGCATTAGCTCAATTGGTTAGAGCACAGGTCCCGGGTAGATATTAAATTTTATTTTGTGTCTTTTCTGTTTTGTATTTAATTTGTGATTTCTTAATATTATATTCAATGAAAACTAATTTTTGGTTATGTGAATATTCCGCTTGTCTGAAGCCGGTGAAACTATGGCATCCCTAATTGGGTTAGGTTTAGATATGAAGAGAGTACGAAGGGGAAGGAGATGGGAAAGAAGAAGGTTGGGAAGTACCTGACTTTATGCATTCCATACTTTAATAATAATAATAGTATAGCATTTATATTGCGCAGTTTTGTGTTATTTCACTTCAAGTGCGCTTTACTATAATTTATTACGACGGTCTCCATGGTTGAGTGGTTACGATCCTTAGCTATGAATACGGATGTCGCGGGTTCAAATCCCGGCCTTCGCTACTAAATTTTATTTGATTAAATTGTGTTACTTCACAATTGATTTATTAAAAATAATACGTAGTATATTTGCGACATGTTCCAGAATTGTAAATACTGTCAGTATCGCCCTGGTGAAATACAACCACTCAGAAACGCTGCTTGAAATGGATTAAGCTGTGTTTAGTGACCAAATCTGAATAATAATAATCTGAATCTGAAGTAATTCCCCACCCATCTAATAAAATCACAAAATATTGTACATTGTATACAAAGCGATACAAAGAGAGATTTTAATTATATATACAGTAAATAAATCAATAAAGTAAGGCATCATTATGTTTTGAATGCAAAAAGCACAAGACGAAGGATGTGTACCTATTATAACATAATAAAATATTTTAAAGACCCATTAAAATGTATCTGGCTACCCGTAGTTCATGTAACTACAGGACGAAAACTGTTATGAAATTAATTTTAGAAAACAAGACGGAAATCACAGTGAAAAAACAAAACCAGAAATAGCCATCTGTTCAAATAAAAGCTGACACAAATGACATTATATAATTTTTTTAGAACCCATATATTCAGTAAACAAAAACAATGTAATCCATCTTCCAGAGGGTAATAAAACAATCCGAAAGTAGTTTTTAAAAAAATAATAGTAAACAGTACCGTCAGCAATAAAACAAATTAAAAGTCATAAATAAAAACAGTATTTAGAAAGCAGGAGACTCACTCCTGACATCGATGCTATATATACCATAGATTTAGTTTTAATTGTGCCAGTCTGACGATGCCCGTGATAGGGAGAAACCGGTCGGGTCGAAAATAAATAAGTGGAAAAAAGTTACAAAGGTTTTTTAATTAAAAAAATCATTTTAAAACAGAGGTATCTGCTGGAACAGAATGGGAATTTGAAAAATATTTATACTAGTAGGAAAAACCCTTATCGTTTTAAAGAAACAGTTCATTCCAACTACCAAATTTAAAGACAACAACAAAATAATAAAATTCTTCTTAGCGCCGGCTGTGATACAATTTTGACATAATTCCCGGCATGAAGACGGATCCTCTCCAGGGATACAGAAACGGATCCTCTACTTTGGAAGTTCCAAAGAATAAAGATAAAAATCGGCTCCCGGAGAGCCTTTGACGGTGGCAGAAAATGAATAATGGAAATGATTAAAATTAAGGCTCTACGGGGATTTATCAAAAAAATTATGCCTTTTCTAATGTTTTTCAAGCGAAGCTTTCGTACCTACTTAACAAATTTATAAGTCATGTTTTATACGAAACTAGCTGATGTGTACCCGGCCTAGCTCGAGATTACTTATTTTTTTGTTGTTATAAAGTTATGAATTCTTGATTGTCGTTTGAGTTCCATAATTGATTTATCAACGAAAGTAATGACTTGTGACGACTATTACTATCTCTAAACAAAGAAATAAAGAAGCATTCATTTGAAATTTTTATTTCATTCCAAACATTTATTTTTTGAAAACGTATCTTAATAATAAAGTTTTTAATTATGTACCTACTTTTGTTTTCCATGTTTAAAATATTCTATCCAGACAAACCTTCTCCTTTTGAATATGTAATCTGTGGCTTACCAGAGTGGTATAACCATGAGCTAACCTCAATACAACTTAACGTGTTCAATATTTTTCATACGAATTTAAAAACACCATAGCAACAGTTTTACATATTGGATTTCATTCAATCTACTCTCTAAATCTTCCTGGCCCTAATAAGAACAAACTTTGATATTTTGAGGGAAACCGGTCCAGTAATTTTCCAGAAAATCGAGTACACACAGACAAATATTCATTTTTATATATGGTGATTAAGTCTATATATTTATACACAGAGCTTTATTTGAAAATTAACTTGTTTTGAACCCGACCATTATTTATTCATAGCCAAATTAAAACAAATTTCGTGGCAGAGTGGAAAGCTCTTTTGCTCCGGATCCAGAAGTTGCAAGTTCAAATAGTGACGTGGGCAACAACATAATGAAACAGCTAATAATGCTTTATTTACAATTACTCCACACAGGGAAATAATTTCCCTCAAGAACTATGTCATTTTGGGGATGCTGTGTGGAGGGTCTTTTAGAGGATAGGAGGGAGTGAACCTGGGTCTTGAAGAGATCCATGTTATAAGAGGGAGGAATCACAGAGGCTGACATATCTTTCCTTAGCTGAGCTGTTTAACACAAGAATGAGTGGTAGAAGCGACTCGTTCTCATGTGACAAATGTCCACCATGTACAAATGTTGGGCGCGCACCAATTTTGTCGACGGGATCAATGATACTAGTTCACCAGAGCATCTTCCATTAAAATACCGGTAGAACAAATACAGTATTCCCACCTGGCGTCTGAGCTCCAAAGAATGCAATCTGTTTGTTAAGATAGGCGAATCGATCAAACGGATCGCCCTTTTTTTTCAGATATTTTGTTGCTCCCGACCAGAGGTGGATGCCAAATTCTACATTGCACTTGCGTTTATACAGGGTCAGCAGTTGTGTACTATTTAAGTATCCGAGGGCCCTGTACAATACGCCCAGCTTCTGAGAGGCTAACTTTACTCTGGCTTCGATTGAGCCCTCATACCTGAGCTGATCACTTAGGGTTACGCCAAGAATATCAATGGAAGGCTTTTTGGAAAGATTGCTTTCATTTAATTGTAAATTATGTAGGTTATTTTATATATAACTATTTAGTTAAATAATTTACTATATGCACATGTATAATATGCACCATGTTTCAACATAGTAAGTACTTAGAGTAAGTTCAGTTCTAAAAAATTCACTAACATTAATACTCATCACATGTCTTATGTCCGAAGCCACCTAGGGTACGCTTCAACAGTGTGAAATCAATTTGAAATATTTCCATTTTATTAGCCAGTTATATAACTCAATAACACTGTTTAATTAAGTAATTGAAAGACTATTTATAACACAAATAAATGAAATGCAAGGCGATGCAATGGGAAGTAAAGCAAAATCTTGTGTTTTTGGTTTAAATATTTGACTACCTAGAAATATCATAGATGATTTAATTAAATACTGAAAGTAGAACACACCTTGGCCTTTTGTTTAACTGAGCATTTTTAGAAGCCTAGAAAAAAATTAAGTATCAAAAAATCTTTTTCTGATATTGTCGTATTGTTATTAGTGGGGCAAATTATTTTTTTTGAATATGGCAGTAAAATATTTTAATAATTATGCCTGAGTTTTATAAAATAAAATAAAAGACGCATTTTAGTGATGTTTTTTTTTGCTTAAATCGAAACAGCCGGAGTTAAGCGGAAATTTCAATCCTTTCGCCACCTGCATATGAAGTGCGTGATTTCGTTAGAATTTTTGGAAGTGGATCCCCTTAAAATGAAGGTATTTTTTCCAGTTGGGACTCAGTTAAAAACTCATAATTTTTTATAAATATTTTTCATTTATTTTTATGAACTTGTAATATTTTTTTCTTTTTTTTTTAATCATGTGTTTTTCAACCGAGTCTCAACTGGAAAAAATACCAAAATTAAAATACTCGAATCACACTTTGCTTGAAATGGTTTTAATAATATTTAATGATTAGATCTGAAAAGTCAGATACTTCCTTACCTTTCTCTACCACATCTCTTTCTCGTCCTGGCTTCACTAAGTTTAGTTCATTAACGGCATTACTGTAATCAAAAACTCAATCAGTTGGGTACCTATATACTTAAAAAAATATCATACAAAGGGGAAGAAATTGGTTTCAGAAGAAGGGACTGGTGAGGGTTTACAGAAATTTGTTAAGGGATGTACTTTTCGATCAGTAATCAATTATTATTACAGCATTAATTTGAGTGTTCAGAATCTTCTAGTATTTTAATCCACGAAAGATATTTACCCTCAGTTTCTTAATTAAAATTGCGTTTTTTAGGATGAAGTGACTAGCGAACCCAGAGAAACCATTATTTCTAAGTGGTCTCGAGTGATCTAATTAATTCAATTTAATATTATTCATCGCACAAAACAATTTGGGAATCATCGGTCTTCTTTCACTACTAACAAGATAAATAAATAAATGCCTTTTAATCAAGCTCGGAATTTACCTTTAATTAATGGGCTAAATGTTAAGTCTTTCCAGAAACATCCTATTCAATCATTGAAGAAGATAATATCGACCAATCCTAAATGAAACAGGAAACCGAAAAAAAAAACTTAGCTTAGTATATCAGTTACGACATTTGTTTTTTTTTTTCAATTTTAAATTTGAATTTTTTTACATACATACCTACATACATGTATATATGTATGAAAAAATTTCACCGGAGACAAAAATTTCATTAGCATTTTTACTTCAAATATGCTCAGAAATAACTGGTCAAAGTTTGTCGGGTGTGTGCGGTTACATTTTTTTCCAACGAAAGCCAATAGACAGATATCAGTACTTGTGATCAAATCTTTCTAGCCATCTTAATAGTAATCAAGAACTTATCTTTCATGGTATACACGACCAAGAATACCATTTAATAAAATATTTTGGAAGATACTTGTAATGCAACTTAGAAGAAATATATTTTTTTAATAAAAATAAAATTTTATAAAAATATATATGTAATGTACATCAACACATGGCTTTAAAAAACTAAACATTCCTTCGTTATATTTTAATTCTTTCTACCAGAATCATTAAAAGCGGAAATAGTTATATGCGCAATGGTGAACTACAAAAGGATTGTAATCACGATGCCCAAATGGAAACCCAACACATTTGTCCACTCAGATACTAATTCTTATGCATTTCTGTAGAAACGTTTTGCACATTCAATCTATTAAAGGGTTTAATTAGATTGCGATTGTATCCGTGAATTTATACGAAGTTTGTCGTAGTTGTTTTGTTCAAAAGATGCGTAGAAGTAATTATCAATTTAGGCTGTTTTTTTCTTATATTTCATTTCAATCTGCAGAGTGACGCTTAATTTTATCTGGAATAATCTCAATCCGTTATGACGCGTGGAGCATAAGGTACATATGTGACATTTGATATAGGTACTGGTGGAATTCCTGAAAGCATCCCACATCCCACATCCCACACATAATAATATCATACTCAGATATACCTGGAGGCTACTTAAAATTTCAATTCCGAGTTACTTTCCAGGAATTGCCTCAAACGAATTGAAGCGCATTGGCATTTAAATCTCCGGGAGAATATTTCGCATTTCAGGAATGATACGTACAAATATAAAAGTCTACAGATTTCACACCCACACGCAAATATTATATGTGAAATAACATAATTTAATTTAATTAAATATTACTTGCGCAAGCCAGCATTCGATCCCGTCTCATCCGGATTTGTAATCGAAGACCTTACCACTCGACCACGGAGGCCATCAGAGGCCGTCGTCAATACTATAAATACAAAATGTCATGGAGTAAAGAATGGATGGGATGGGGAAAGAAAATTAATTCGAGGGAGTGGAAGCCAAACAATTTGCTTGTGGAAATAAATTTCCTTCTTTTTGTGTTTGACTCTCAAAGGGCATACTGTTCATTAGAAGGCAGCTCCTTACAAATTCCAGATGCCTGTATTGTGAAGGTGGTTAACGATGGTGGGTTGGGATTCTAGGGGTTCAATCGAGACTCGAGCAATGAGAGGGTCTCTTCTTTTAGAGTACACGTTAACGCTCAATATTTGATACTAATTTATTTTATCAAAAAAAAAATAATACTAGGAATATAATATACATATCAAAGGGTGTTTTTTTTAGAGGTATACAAATTCAAAATGAAAAAAAAAAACAAATTAACATAACGTTAATGTCTATGATATTGGCTTTTTTTCAGAGGTATAAAAATTACCTCTAAAAAAAATAAAGCTAACATCATAGACATTAACATTATTTTAATGTGTTTTTTTATTTTTTATTTTGAATTTATACTCACATACCTCTAAAAAAACATCTATGCTTCAGAGTATTGAATATATTAAACTTTTTAATATATATATATATTTTTACACAATATATGTTAAAATAATTTACGACACTTTTTAAAAGCTAAATGTAAAGAAATTGCGAAACAATAACATACTAACTGATGTGTACCCGGCCTTGCTAGGGTTTTTTTTTTGGTATAAAGTTATGAAGTTGTAAATTCTTACTTGTCGTTTTGATGCCATAATTGACTTGATAGTGAAAGCAAGGCCTTGTGAATACTATAGCTATATCTAAACAAAGAAACAAAAGACATTTATTTTAAAAATATTATTTCATTCCAAACATTCGTTTTTTCTAAATAATAATAAGTAGGTACGTATTTGTGTTTTACATTTTCAAAATATTCTACCGAAACAAACCTTGATCTTTTAAATATGTAATCTCTGGCTAACCAGAGTGGTATATCTCAATACAGCATGGCGGGTTCAATGTTTTTCATGCTAATTTTAAAACGTTATAGCAAAAGTTTTATATATTGGATTTCATTCAAACTATTCTCTAAGCCTTTCCGGCACTAATAAGAACAAACTATGCCATGTTTAGCTACAAGAAAATCGAAGTCATACAGACAGATAAACATTCGTTTTTATATATAACGATTTATAGTTGTAATTAACCTGTTTCACTAGGTAAACCTGTACTAAGGCAAAATTTTTAACAACTTATTTCCCACATTTAGTCTATTATTTTTTCTGAAAATATGGCACATATACGAATACACATTTATATTTTTTAGCAACTTTAATTTGTTTGTTTTTTGGGTATTGTGTTACACATCACAAGATTCAATGGTCAGGGTAGGAACTTTAGGAAGGGGTCTATTAATGCGGGTCCTGAAGAGGCCCGGACATACAATTAAACACAAGGTTTTCCACAATACGTTGCTGTAAATCACAAGGCGTTTGGGTGAAGGCACCAGTAAAGGCTCGATCACAGCACCAACCAGTACCTATCAAACACATATACATAATTGTTTACTCTATAATATTTGTTTTTCTCATCTCTTCATAAGTACTTAACTATTATGCTATACTCAAATTATTTGGTATACGTAAACCATTACTCTATCCTTTTTTTCTTATCTTTTTGAACTTAACTATTATTATATATTAATTATTATACTTTTTAAATTATCTGGTATACACAAGTATTTTTTTCTATACTATTCTTCACATCTCTTTATACTTAATTATTATACTTTTTATAGATATATTATATTACCATACTACGTCAATACTACCTTTTTTTTGGTTCACTGTTTTTGTATAATGGCACTTAATATGAACTAAACTTATCAATTTGACTGTCCTAAAACGGAAAATTATCTAAACCTGCGTTTAGCAAATATGGAAAAGATTTCTGGAGGCCTATTCTGGTTCTTCCAAGGAAAATACCTTAACGTTTTCCTTAGGCTTAAAGACATTTTGCTTAACTGCGATTCCGATTTTATGTCAATGACAATACATTTTCAAAGGAGTTTTTGGTTTAAATATCATAGCATTATTAAAAAGTATAGGTGTATTACACGTGTAGGTCATTATTATTTACTTTACATATGTAGTTTATTATAATTTTTAGAATATAAATCACTGTTATCTGAAAGTAGCTGAAGTACCTGGCGTTACCCGGGGTTATGAATGGTTTGGAGGAAAGTTTTGAGGTTGTGATGTGTTACCCCTACCTCTACCCGTACCCCTACGCCTACCTCTACCCCTACCCCTACCCCTACACCTACCCCTACCCCTACCACTACCCTAACCCCTACCCCTACCCCTACCCCTAACCCCTACCCCTACCCCTACCCCTACCCCTACCCCTCCCTACCCCTACCCCCACCCTACCATAGTATCAAAATTCTGCTTTAAGGGGTGAGAAATAAAGAAGGCGATATTTTCTCGAAATCTCATGTAGACGGTGACCTTCCTATTGTTTCAAAGGTCAAGTGCACCAAATTTCACCAAGCTTGGAATAAAAGTGTAAATTTGTATTCAAAAGATACACACTATCCGCCCGGGATTCTTTATGTAATGGAAGAAGAACGTAGAATTTTTTAAATATATATTGTACACCAAATTTATTAATTACAAATTCACCGCTTCTCAGTATGTTTACTTTATCAATACATTTAAATACATCAATTAAGAAAACATTATCATTTAAATTCGGGGAAACACATTATTAATGTAAAAACGTCACAGAAAAGAGAATTTTAATAATTTTCTAAATGAATCGGTTTTACCGATAATAAATCATTATTTTCAAATTAGAATGGGGTGGGAGTGAATAAAATCATATAAATAAGTCACACTGTGAGTTAACCGCAGTTTGACAGTGGCCTTGAATGCCGAAACAGCTGTCACAATAATAAAAACTAAAAATGCTTGCAGAACTTAATAATAGCATTATTAAATTTGATTTACTTAATAAAAAAATAAATAAATGTAGTTCTACGAATTAAACACAAAAACAATTAATAAGAAGATAGAAGGTAGAGAATAAAAGATTGAGAAGAAGAAAACGGGAAGAAGGTACTTCACAAACATTGAAATTTCGTTAATTCTGTTCATTTAATAGCATTATAACGCCACAAATAACTCACCAATAATATTTAAAGTCAATATTTACGATAATATTGAGTTCTTCTTTTGTTAAAACTACGAAAATATCGATCTTTTTAAAGAATTCGATAAATGACAGCTGTCATCCGAGAGAACCGAAACCGCAGTTAAGCAAGAAGTCTTTAAACCGAAGAAAGATGATAAAATTTATTTTTAAGGAACATGAATATACCTCCCAGTTTCAGAGTTCAAAGAGATCGTTTTTCATTTTTGATAATTTAGCAAATATATAGAATTTTCTCTCTTTGATTATTTAGATAATTTCGTACTATAAAAAAACCTAAAGGACGAAATAATTTGTAGTTTCGACAGCTTCTGAGACTATTCAGCTCAGTATGAATAGTAAAATAAAATTCAGCAGCCTCTTCTCGGATTCCTGCCTTTTTAGTAAAAGTCACGCGAGAGGCTTCTCGTTTCAAAATAAAATATGTACATTTTTATCAAGCCTCGGATATAATGAAGATCACCAGTCTTCTGACAGAAACACTCACAGTGGCATGCTGTAGAGATCTCTATGGAGATATATTGCTTTCTTTATTGTATTAAGACACTACAGAATTACTTCGTTCTGAAAAAAAAAACTGGAAAACTCTTAATGAATTTTTCCCTCTCATACGAGTGTCCTTTGAATTGTATACCATTTTCAATCATGATTTTTGTGCGTGCTTTTTAAAAATAAGATAGATAGCCTCGATAATTTTTTTATTGGTTGTACCTTATTTAATTCTGTAGAAATGAGACCTCTTTTATATTAATACAATATAAGAGTCCTCGCTACCTTCAATTGTCCGGAGCCAGTGGGATTATGAAAAGTCTATTTGTGGTATGTTGCGAGGCTAAATCATTTGTTTATTTAGGTTTCATTATTGATTGTTTTTTCAAGTGGGATTTACAAATAAATAAAGTTTGTGTACGATTAAGATCAATTGTTAGTAGATTATTTAAATTAAATTTCTTTGTTCCAATCTGTACACTTCGAATAATTTATTTATCATTAACGGAATCTGTTATAAGGTATGGAATTACAGCCTGGGGACTTTCCAGTAAAACAAATATCAATCATGTTCAATCAGTACAAAATTCATTGGTTAAATTATTAGCTCATAAAAGTTTATACGAACAAAGGCATAATATTCCATACGTTTATCAGAGTCTCAAAATTCTTTCAGTTAGATCAATTCTGTGGTACAAAATTATATTTCAGCACATTAATAACCCTATATTTAATACAAATAGACTAGAGCACAATTACAATACTCGTCTCAATTTTAATGAAGAATTAATGGTTCATGAGCATAAAAACAAATATGGACAAAGAACTTTAGAACACATGATTCCTAGTTGTATAAATATGTTACCCGTTGAAATAAAAAACTGTATTAAAACTAAACCATTAATAAACACATTGAAAACTTGACTAGCTGAAGGAAGCTATTTGTATTAGAAATAAGGAAATATTATTTTATTTATGATTTATTGCTTTCGTTTATGTTTTTATTTTATTCATTTTTGCAATATATTTTTGCAGAAATATTTTAGAATAATATTCTTTATAAATATTTATATTTTAAGCTTGTATTTTATTTTATTATATTTTATATATTGTTTTTTTATGTTTTTATTTTACATATTTTGTAACCTTGTCTGTAAATTTTATGTTTTAAATAACAAGCACCCGTTAGAAAAACTAAAAAAAAGTAGTTTATCGGGACTTTTTGAATTGTATTTTTTTCTGTTGTAAAATTAAAAAAAAAAAATACAAAAAGCTAAAGATAATGATTAAGAGGAACGGCTGCGCTGTCTGTTTTATAAATAACATAACTTTGGATTTGAGGCCAAAATACCCATCTAAACAGAATGAAATGGTTTTTTTTTAAATTAAATATTTAGTAAATATCTGGTACATAAGAGAAGTATTTTAATTATTTTTGTTTTAAATTATTGTGCCATGAAAAAATTGAATATACATAATTTTAAAGGCAACTTAGACAATTATTTGTGGGTTTATATATTTTTTTAAAAATTATTTTATGTGATATGTAAATATGATTACGTAACAAAACATTTTAAATGTAAAGGTTTTTCGGGTCGATATTTTAAATTATGTACGACATATTTGTGTTCCAATGTAAATAGGTCGTTTTTAATTTAATTTAAACCGTAATGCTTATGTTTATTTTATTTTGTTATTACATAGTTTATTATATTTTCAAAGTAGATGGGGTAAAACTTTTTTTTAAATCACCGTTAGTCCCCAAATAATTGTTAAAGGTGCCTCTAAAATCACGAAAAATCAAATCCTTTAATGGCCTATATTTCATAACGTTAAACAAAAATAAATAAATAACTTCTAATCCGTACTAGATATTTACTATACTTTTTGATGAAAAAAAATCATTAGGTTTAGGTGAGTATTTTGACCTCAAATCTAAAATTAAGTTTTGTGTGAAACAGGTATGTTTTCCTGCTGCGTGTGTGTGTTAAAACCATGTACGACCATAAAAAAAATGTGGACTTATAGAAAATACAGAATGGTGATGGAAGCGAAATAAATAATATTAAGAAAGGGCTGCATTAATGAATGGATAAGATGATTTGAACATGTAGATTTAAACATGTGAATGGTAGTAAAAGTTTGGGACGCCCGAGGAATACGTGTGTCGGGTCATGTCGAGAGTCAAATTAATGATATGATGTATTAATCTGATATAAATCTGGGCTAAGACAGAGTTGTGTGGCATTCCATCCTCTCTGACGAGCCCAGCAGTGATGCAGCATCATGACTATTTAGTTAGTTAGATAAATACATCACTATATGTATGTACAGTGAACTTTACTCTTTAAATGCATCTTTTTTCATTATATTTACTCGTTACTGTTTTTATTAGGTATCTACATGTTTGTCCACTATGTATGCTTTTGTAATAAAATGTACACTGTACAGTCATTACTTTGAAATTTAAATAATAAAATAAAAATTATTTGTTTGATACACAAATTGTTTTAACAAAAATTTTAAGAAAACTTTGACAGAACAACAGGCCACTTGAATCAATTTTTTTTTTTTTTTTGGCTCAGGCAAACATTCTAAGACATTTTGTACAATTTATAATTTCGTGAAACATAGTTTGTAGGTTACGAGTGAAGTAATGTCAGATGTCATTTAAAAAGTCAAAAGTCAACGTAGTTCCAGTGTTGCTATATTGAGAGAAGAAAATCAGTGTGGAATTTGATGAAAATAATTTTAAAAATTCATCAGCTGGTCATTTTTATATAGTGACGTCACGAGCTAAAAACGTGGATTTGTTTATTTAATTTTAAAGTTTCTGATTTTTTTTAGTAGCATATTCGTAATCTTTGTAGAAACATCTATCCATCTGCTTTTTTCCAAATCATTGTAAAATGCATGCAAGTGGCCTATTGACATATTAAATTCATATTAATTGCCATTATGCAAATAAAGAAGGAAAAAATAAGTATGATAATATATATATGGAGAAAAAAACGAAAGTAATTAAGTATAAAGCGATGTGATTAAAAGCAAAATAAATCAAATATATATAGCAGATAATTCAAGTACAACATAAAGCATATTTTCCGATAAAAAAAACGGATCTCCATATTTGTTTTTATGCTTAGGAACCATTAATCCTTCATTGAAATTGAGACGAGTATTGTAATTGTGCTCTAGTCTATTTGTATTATATATAGGGTTATTAATGTGCTGAAATATAGTTTTGTACCACAGAATTGATCTTACTGAAAGAATTTTGAGACTCTGATAAAAGTATGAAATATTATCCCTGTGTTTATATAAACTTTTATTAACTAATAATTTTACCAATGAATTTTGCACTGATTGAACATGGTTAATGTTTGTTTTACAGGAAAGTCCCCAGGCAGGTAATTAATATAGAATAAAAGTATAAAGAGATGAGAAGAATAAAAATTTAATACTTTCCGTATAACAGATCATTTAATTATAGTTTATTATTAATTATAATAGTGATTAGAGCCATTATACAATATTTTATTTATTTATTTATTCTTAAATTAAAAAAAAAAAAAAAACAAACACACAAACAAATACAAAAACATTAGCCAGTCATCTCTCTAGAACAGTCCTGTGTTGAGATGAGCGGCTTTATAATTTTAGTGAAACGACCAGTTATAATTTTTTTTTAAATAACTCCTAAGTTATCCAAACTGTAAACATCTATCAAATCTACCATAAATCTTAAAGTTGAACCATACATTTATAGATTACAACAATAATAATTTCATTGTAACCCAAATAACTATCATAAAGTATCTGTTCTCCAATCAGTCACAATCATGGGGTGACCATCTTTTTGTTATCAAGAAGTAGTGAGTAAATAAAAATGGGTAAATAATATTAAGTAAATAATAATCAGTGAATAGTAATAAGCATATAATCATGCATATAATACATAATTAAATATTAATAACTAAATAGTAATACGTTCATAACATATTAATTGTTTTTGTGTTTAATTCGTAGAACTCCATTTAATTTAATTTTTTTAAAATTTAATGTTCATCAAATTTAATAATGTTATTATTAATAACTAAATAGTAATAAGTAAAGTATTTAATAAAAATTGGTAAATAATAAAAAGTAAATGAGAAAATAAATAATAATTACTAATTTTGTTGCACATTTTATTCCCTGTATCCTGTCCGTCAAAAAATAAGACACTTGAATGAAAATAAAGACCTATTCCTACAGAAGTACAACAGTAAACGACTGGTCGCGTGAAACTATACGAATCTTCCATGAAGAACAGTCCCAGAAGTAAAGTTCTCACGTCAAGTAAAATCTTGATAAAAGCGTGTTTCTTCACAGAGTCTTCTACGTAAGTACGATTACGTCACAAGACAAGCGAAAAGTATTTCTAAGGAATATTCTGATAGTCCCGAGACTCCCGAGCAGGATTGGCTTTAAAGTGCCCGGAACACGTGTACGTGGTTCACGTGGTCTTGTAAACTTTGTGTTTTGAACAGCGTCTCTTAACATTTCCTTTACCATTGGCCCACATTGGGGTTCTATGTAAACGTGATGGTTTGATGAAAATCGAATTTTTGCGTTAATTATTATGAATATAGGGATCACCTTAGAATATACACTGTAGACCGTAGAATAACTGACTAATATCCAAATAAATTAATTAAAAATTACGTTGTAATTACCAATTTATTAATATATACATATCAACATGTATCGAAAGCGATGCTTTCCTCAACAAAAATATACAGAACACTGATAAATAATAGTGTCAAGTATAAACAAATGATAAACATACAACACAATAATCTAAGAATAGACAAATTATAAATATAAACAAAAATTGATTAAAGTAGGTAAAAAATTAATAAAAAAAATTATTATAAAACATTGAATAACAAATTTATATTGGAAATTACGAAGGAAATTATTTTTATTATTAATATTAACCCTTACCACTCCATTATTTTTTTAATATTTGTTGTCAGCCAATTCTAATTTAAATAATGTCAAAATAATGTTAAAATATTAGTCTATTGATAGGCAGTTACAAAAAGGTTATTTTATAGTAAAACAAAAACGGAAAACAGTCAAAATCTTATTAATTTAAATATTTTTTTTATCGAATAATCACAAGAAACAACGTCAAGTGTCAAGTTTTGTGGGCGAAAATACACGGCGCACGCACATCTTATCTTGTCGGCCGCCAGCCGACTACTGAGTTG
The DNA here is from genome assembly GCA_022606495.2 of Halesus radiatus. NCBI lineage: Eukaryota > Metazoa > Arthropoda > Insecta > Trichoptera > Limnephilidae > Halesus > Halesus radiatus. Next base: position 70,665 of record JAHDVE020012434.1, read on the forward strand.
TAGCGTACAAATAGTGATATTGGCTGGCTCCCGACAAAGGAGTGGTAAGGGTTAATATGAAAATCAATTCAAGAGAGAGCTATTTAAAAAAAAAAATTGTTTATTAATTATATTTAATTGACTATTAATATTTTTCCTGATTTCGAAAATTTCGAATTTGTCAAATTGTAAACCGGTTGTATTTTTACATAAAATTTTTAAACCTTTATTTAAATCAAAAGAGTGATTGGTTTCAAAAATATGATTGGCAAATAGAGAATAAAATAATATACTGTTTACACGTTCATTAAGGCGATGCAACGGGAAGTAATGCAAGATCATATGTTTTTGGTTTGAAAATTGGATGGCCTAGAAATATCATAGATTATTTCATTAAATACTGCAAGTATAATATACCTTGTCGTTTTAGTGAGATACCAAGGGCATTTTTGGTGAGTATTTTTATAAACCTATAAAAAAAAAATAAAGTGTAAGAGCTTAAAAAAATTACTAAATTGCAAAATCTCCTACTTACGAACCCTTTTTCCTATATTGCAGTACTGTTAATTGTGGCAAATTAAGTTTTGTACAATATTACCGTAAAACATTTTAATAATTATGCCTGAGCTTTATAAAATAAAATGAACACGCATGTTCGTGATTTTTTTTTGCCTAAATCGAAACATGCGGCCGGTGTTAAGCCGAAATTTTAACCTTTTCTCCACATGCATAAGTAGGGCGTGATTTCGTTCGAATTTTAGGAAGTGGATCGCCTTTACATATATTTTAATGTTGACATTCGTAACTGGTGTAGATTTAAAAACATATAGTCAATAAATGCTTTCCTTCATAAACTCCCTACTTACCTACGTGTCATGCATATATATGTGTACAGTCCTAAAGAGGGTATCGTACCTAATTAATACATTTTTACTCGTTATGGCAGTTTATTTTCAAGTTATCATTTTTCTCCTAATGGGCTCAAATAAAATCACTTAATCTTTTTTTATAGACGTCCTCATACGTTTTGACGTCTGTTATTTGAGTGTTCAATAAGCAATTTATTTCCTAATATGGTCGAAGTAGCTTCAAAACATAATTTCTTTCCAATAATTCCGATTTATTTACTGGATTTTCAATTAAATTTGAGACAACGTCTGTAAATTTTAATAATAAATTGATATTTAAACATTTCGTCTCCAATTTAAATCATTCTAAGAATCTATTAATTTAAGCAGATTCTAGAAATATTATTATTGCCAAAAAATTCTTGGAATCTATTAAATCCAAATAAACACAAAATTTAAAGGTCTTCTTTTAATAACTAGTCCTGAATCACTTTAAGCAAATTCTTTCACTAAATGAATGCTCGTGAAAAACGAGACTTTCATAGTGTTACAATATTAATAAATAATTTACTAACTGAACTAACTGTCTCGCCGCTACCCCTTGCTTCATTCACATTCATATACTATCGTCTCACAAATACGCTTTTATTATTCTGGCTCTTAACATAACCCGACTCAAGTATTTATAAAGTTGATCCCGCCATGTCTTCCTGCGCGTCATCTTGAACAAACCTAACATTATGTCAATAAAACAATTATACTCTAAAACAATACTATTTTACATTCTTAAATACAAAAAAAAAAACAAGAAATAACAATAATCGCACATATTAGAAACACTAGATCTCAGAGTCAAAAACACATACAACATTGAACCACAAACACAAGATTTGGACAAAAATACTTCTTATATGGTACTTGCTACAACAAAATCCCACTATCCTTTAAAAATCAAAACAACCAAAATAAATTAAAAAATCAAAATAAAACGTTGGATACGTTACATAGGGAGATCTGAAATAGAAAACATTAACACCAAACACAGACTAGCACCGAAACCACTCAACTGCAATTAAAACACCTCACCTAAGAATTTTTTTTTTTACCAAACACATCAATTTAATATAATTTAATTTCATGTTTTGTAAATGAAATCCTAAGCATGGAACATCCCAGTGAGAACAACATTATTTGTTTAAAAAAAATAGAAGATAATAAAACATTATTATTGTTAAATTATTTTTCATTCAATTGAGAACTCCAACCACCCTTGTTCCATGGCGCACACTAAAATAGGTGCAATGATAATATACATACTTATTATCGTAACATTATGTCAAATCTATAAAAAAAATTTAATTGGATTACTTCTATAGCGACGTTTTCGTGGGAAAATCACCTCAAGGGCGCATCGTTCTTAACTAATTCACTTTTCGTGTCTTAGGCTAGCTCTCTAACTTCTTTATTCCAATTAATTTTTCGTCACACATTCACCTGACATTCTTTTCTTCTTTCATCCGTAGTACGTGCTAAACCTACATCACATTCAGAAATAAAACTCTGAAACGGAGACAATTGATTTATTTGTTATTTCGACGGCCTCCATGGTCGAGGGGTAAGGCTCTCGACTACGAATCCGAAGGTCGCGGGTTCAAATCCCGGCGTGCGCAAGTAAAATTTTATTTAATTAATTTGTGTTGTTTCACAATTAATTAATTTAAAAATAATATATAGTATATTTGCGCACGTTCAGAGTGGAAGATACTCTCAGTATCGCCCTGGTGAAAGACCACCATTCAGAATTGAAACGTTGCTTGAAATGGCTTTTAGCCGTGTTTGGTGACCAGATCTGAATAGCCAGGTATTTCCCCACCTCCCTCTTCCCCTTCCCCTTCTCCTTCCCCTCACCAATACCTTCAGCCTCACAACATTCCCCAATTGGGAATGCCATAGTCTCACTGGCTCCAGACGGTTGGGAGCAGTTGGGACTCTTGTGCGGTATTCATGTAAAAAAAAAAAAAATTCTTCTGGCGAACATTTTCCTCACCAGCAGATTTACTAGCAGATTAAAAATCCACGTCGGAATTGCACGCGTCCGCTCCGATAAAACATAACACTTTTGAACACACGTAAAAAGGACTCAGTATGTTCATCGTGGTACGAATTGAATTGCAGACTCTTTTGTGTGTGAGGAAAAATTACCATTTCTACTATCTGTATCTGCATGGCGATTAACATAGGACTCTAGGACATTCATACTGTAAGATTGCGAAGAAAAAAGTATCAAAAAATCACCTGCATTAGATATCGCGTGATAAACTTACACTTTCAATATTAGTAGATTTGATATATTTTCACAAAGGTCTTATTACTAAAGTTAATAAAATTAAGTTCTATATCGTCATGATCGTGAGGTCTAATACAGTGTAGCTAGCGTTAAGGTTCTATAGATAAACTAGCCCTGTGAATGCATACATACTATGCGAACCTTTACACGGCAGACCTGTAGATCCACTATACCCGTAAGAGTTCAATGCAACAACGATTATAGACACTTTTTTCAGTTTTCGGTGCCGGCGAAATGTTCACATCAGGCAGAGTAAACTGTTTTTATGCTACAATGAGACATAAACCGACTAACTCCTGATGCAAGCTACTGAATTCCCGAATAGATCTAATAAAAGCAGCGATCCGGTGGTTAAACGCCCCAATACAAAAGGGGTGCTCCAAAAACCTCTCTAAGAGAAACTTACGATGTGTACTCGTATATCATTTTTCTTCTTATTATTTTTTTTGTTTTTTGTGTTTTGTGAAACCTTTTCTGTTCGTGTTCTGTTCATGGGTGCATAATGTAAATTTATTTCGTCTCTATTTTATGTTTTATACTTTATGGTGTACTATAATACCCATATGGGCTACATTTCATTGCACAATCCCTACGTGTAGCCCGGAATAAAAAATATTATCGTAATATAAACGCATCAATTTGTTTCGAACCATTTCAATATAATATAGTAATCTCGACCATTATTATTATTATTATTATTATTATTATTATTATTATTATTATTATTATTATTATTATTATTATTATTATTATTATTATTATTATTATTATTATTATTATTATTATTATTATTATTATTATTATTATTATTATTATTATTATTATTATTATTATTATTATTATTATTATTATTATTATTATTATTATTATTATTATTATTATTATTATTATTATTATTATTATTATTATTATTATTATTATTATTATTATTATTATTATTATTATTACTATTATTATTATTATTATTATTATTACTAATCCTGTGGGGGAAATTAATGATCTTTTGTAGGATATTCAAAAACATGTGAATCTTATAGGATTTCATTTGAAGGCCATGTTGGGTAGGTACAATCCGGGACACAAGAACCTGAATTATATAAGGGCGAGGAAAACTGCTTTCATGGGAATACGAGCCGACATTTTTTTTTGCAGTTGTGGGAATTGGCAGGACCTTTCTACAGTATTAAAATTCTAAAAATATCTAAGTCCCAAATAAAATACCCGAAGGTGATAAAAAGTTCGCTCACAAAATTGAAAAAGCTTCTTACTCCTATACAAATATTTATACAGTTTTTCACTTTTATTTAGGGGTTTCTAGGTTACACTTTCTTCTTATTGCCATGTTACCGAACAAACACCTAACTGATCTATCCTTTGTACATATGTGGTCATAAAGATTCAGTGTGGTCTATCCACAATATCGTACAAATAATATTTACTGGAACACCACCGTGTTTATCTTCATCTTAACTATCTCAGATATGTAGCGGAAGATATTTGAAGCAAACTTGTGGATAGCGATGTATGTTCATAATGGTCTTAGGATTGTACTTTGCATACCCTTCACTGAGATCCTATTCTCCTAGTAGATGTGCTAAACCAATATAACATTTATTAATGGTTTTTAATTATTATTTCTGTGTATAATTCATTTCTGTTTCTCCCTCTCATTTTAAAATATTGATTATTTTACTACTATGAAAGTGAATATAAAAAAGTACTGGTAGTTTAGTCATTAATTTCTTGTTTAAAATATATTTCCGTCAAGACATCAATTATTTTTTATTTTTTTTAATATAAATGAAATTTGATTGTTATGTTCTGAGAGTTTTTTATTATTATTGTGACATCTGTTTCGGCGTTTAAGTCATGTCTGTCAAACTGTGGTTAAGCCACGTTAAGACGACTTATTTATATAATTGTTTTAACCCGACCCAATTTCATTTTAAATGTCGCCTAAAATGATTTATTACCGGTAAAACAGATTTACTGAGAAAATAATTGTGATAATAAATTTCCCTTTCTGTAAGGTACTTACAGTCGAAATCTGTTTTCTCGCATTAAATGGCAATTACAGATTAAATTTAAAACAAAAAAATGCAGATCTACGAATAAAACACAAAAACAATTAATAAAGTTAAAATTCAAATTTGTATTCCACAAATCTACTCCATCTACGCCTTGGAAAACGTAAATGAATTTTATTATGCAAATTAATTTTTAATTTCTCGTTATTAACCAAACAAATGACCACAATGAAAATCCTTACTGAGCCAACAATAGCTTTATATCATGTTCTTCGGGGTGATAAATACTTTCAGTATCGCCCTGGTAAAATACCATAATTCAGAATCAAAACTCTGCTTGAAACGGCTTTAACCGTGTTTGTAATTAGACGTAATACAAAGTAGTAATACGAATAATACCGTTAAATAAATTGTTTTTTTTTCAGATTTCAAAATCGTCCCATACGTGATATTTTACAAAAATTACACAGTGAAAATAATTGTTTAATTTTTATTACCGTTTTTAAAACAGTATTTCCATTTCTAAATTCTGAACCTGGATGTTAATAAATTTAGAAATATGATCATCTGTAATGCTTTCAATAAAGTAGGTACTTGATATCATTTTCTCATAAGATATAAACGAAATCGTCGATTTTAAGCTCTGCTGGAATCGGTTCCGGGGGATTAAATGTAATTGATTTGTCGTTCGATCTGAAAGTTATTAAGTTTCACGGAATTAAAAGTAATTGGGTTACTTTAATTTGGCGGTAATTATTTACGATTTGATCGAAAACCTGGAAAATCCTAGGGAAGAATGATTTTTATACATCTTCAGTGTTTATGAATTCAAAAGGAAATCAATTTTTTTTTTTGAGGACTGAAGATCCTTTATCTTAATCAGTATGTTTTTAAATTTGTTTATTTATTTTGAGAAACACAAGCAGTATTAATACTAGTATACTGCCTACCGTTCCTTACTCACAAAAATATAATAAAATTTGTTAAAATATTGCAAAAAATCATTCTCCACTTTCAACCACTAGGTATTAACTAAGAACTCTGCGCAGCGCGTGCTGCACCGAAAGGATGTCAAAGGCAGGAACTAAGTTTGCAAAATGACGCACATATCACATTTAAAAAATGTTATCTTCATTCCATAAAAAATGTATAAGTATGCGCGATTATTATTCGGGGAAGACTCGTTTGTCTCAGTGTCTAAAAGGCTGTGCCTATCGGTACAAACATGTAGCCAGCAAATATAGCAAACAAAGTCAGTGCCATCTTACCTTTTAATTAATTGATATACTAACGAAATAGGGATTATTTCGACATTTTTCGTCACTTAGATAATCCTATCTTAGCAATAAATTATCATGTATGTGGTACATTGAAAAAAAAAAAATTTCACTATTTTTCCTACTGCCTACCCGGATTAAAAACTCTGTGCTAGTATATAAAGAGAGGGATCATAAAACCAGGTCAATTGTCAACAGATAGGTAAAGTTTTAAAATGTAATGAGTACAAAGTAATGCGTATGAAGCAATAAATGTAAAACATTCATTTTTTATCCAACTTAAAAATAACAAAATTAGAAATGGGTGTCCTCTACATAGATTGTACAACACTGGACCTTAGGGGATTTTTTAGCGTCGTAAGGGATGGTTATATATGCTTGGAGGGAATGAAGCCTGACTCGCTCGACATAAAACGGGAAAGAAGAATTCAGAAAAATCATTGTATACTTGTCTTTATACACAGGTGAAATTTTAAATATAATGTGTGTTGTGGGCATGTCCGTTTTGTTTTTGTTTTAATTATTTTATTTTAGTCAATTGTACATTTAAGTTTACAAAATTACTTATTTACTATTACATGTCACTGATTATTGTAACTTATATACTATTGGGTACTTTACAAATGGCTAATGATAACTTAAAACTTATTGATTTTTCTTGCTTTTCTTTTTAAACTATTTTTAATTTTTTAAATATTGTAATTTTTATTGGGACCCGCAGAGCATTATAATATTTTATCCCTTTATAAAATAAACTGTTTTGCTTATTGGCTTTGTTCTTTTTTGGTAGTCTAATTTACTTACATGTTCTTGTATTATGTCTGTGAATGTCCATCTTGTAAACAATTTTGTTGGAAAAATATATTAGTAAAAAGTTGTTTCTGATTTTATGTATAAAAATCATTGCGTTCAATGTCATTTGTTTCACTGTTGGGCAATTTAATTCCTCTAACATTTTAGCTACTTTTGAATATCTATTTCGCATTGTTCTATTTTGGAGAATTTGGAATTGGTTCTGTTCTCTGTCGTTACACAAGAAAAATATAAAATACATATATATATATTTTTTTTTTATGGAGTTTTTATGGAGTTCTATGAATTAAACACAAAAACAATTAATAAGAAAAATATCGTTGAGAAGTAGTTGAAATGTGCTCCATATGCTAAAAGTAAGGTCAATTTTTTCTTAGTGTGGAAAAGAGGATTGAAATTGAAATCACATGTATAAACATGAAGTCTAGGAGTCATAACTCATAGTGTTATCGACGTGATGGAACCACACGGGAATTTTTTTTTTTTTTTTGATTTTATGGATTCTTTCGTAATCCTCTAACTAACTAGGGCTTTGCAATACCCCTCATGATCTAGCTGACTAGTACTGCGGCTCTTTGGCCTTATTACTATTACCATCTGATGGTTTTATTTACTTGACTGAGTTTATTTTACATTACGTGTATTTTTAGGGAAAAGATCTTAACTGGATAAAAAACCCTAAACAAAGAAAAGGAGAAAAATCAAACATTTAGTTCTGAACTATTTACTCAGTTTTATCTTTTAGATTTTACTGAAGTTAAATATTTTATTCGTAGGCTGCCTTCTCTCTGCATTCTGCTGCCCTAATTCTGTGGAAAAAGTTGGGAAAAAAGCATCTTTTCATTTCTTGTCTTCATCCTTTTTCATTTATGTGGTCCTAGATTCCTGTGGGAGAAAAAATAGGAAAAAAGAACATTTATTATTTAGTCATTTTCTTCACTGCCGCTGTTGCCACTGTGATCGTCCTCATGGAACTTTAGGATGAGATGTTTTGGCATCCTATGTCGATAATGAAATGCGAGATCCTGTGGCGAGTTGTAATTGCCCAGCCCTTTAATAAGTGGATTTTCCCGGTTTAGGGTGTTATAGAATTTTGTGGTGAGTTGGTAGGTATATTCTTGCAGTGTAGGAATGTTTTCTTGTATGTGTAAGTGTTTGAGATTTGTGCGTAGTGGAGTATTGTAAGCGATTTTAATGCATTTATTCTGTGTGACTTGTAATTTATTGTAAGTTGTGTGTGCAATGTTTCCCCAAACCGGTATGGCATAAGTAAGGGTCGGCCTTATTAGACTGAAGTACAGATGTATTTTCCTTCTCGTAGATAGCAAGCTGCGTCTGTTGAAAATCGGGCTGATCGCGCCTATAGCGTTTTGTGTTTTTGCTCTCGCTTTTTCTATATGCGATTTCCAATTTAGGCGGCTGTCCAAGGTTAGTCCTAGGTACTTGACTTCGGATTTCCAATCGAGTTCTTCTCCACCCATGAGTATTTTAGTATGCGGAATTTTTGTCTTGGTACGGCGCGTAAACGTTATTGCCTCTGTTTTCGCATCATTTAATTTCAGTCTCCATTTTTTATAATAATTTGTGAGCGTGTTTAGGCCTTCTTGTACATAGGATGCTGCCATTTCTGATTTTCTTGATGATGCGTAAAGGGCTACGTCGTCGGCGTACGCTGCTTTTTTGCATTTCTCGTTTAGTGGAGGTATGTCGTATGTATATAGGTTGAAAAAGTGCGGACCGAGTAAACTTCCCTGCGGGACTCCTTTAGGTATTTCTCGCCTTGTGGATAGCGCGTTGCCCACTTTGACTGTGAAAGTTCGGTTTTCTAGGTATGATTGCGCGATCCTGATGATGTAGATCGGCGTGTTGGTAATGTACATTTTGTATATTAATCCTTCCATCCATACGGTGTCGAACGCTTTCTCTAGGTCTAGTAATGCCATCACAGTATATCTGTTGTTATTAAATCCTCTAGTAATGTGTTCCGTGACACGCGTGAGTTGGTGGATCGTAGAATGATTTCGTCGGAAACCGAACTGTTCGTCAGGAAGGGTCTTATATTGATCGTGATGCGGTAGATATCGATTTAATATTATTTGTTCTAGAATCTTGCTGAGCGTTGGTAGTAGGCTGATAGGGCGATAGTTTGACGGATTTGTGCGATCTTTTTTGGGTTTATGAAACGGCAGTACGCAGGCATTTTTCCATGATTTTGGGAAGTGGCCGAGTAGTAGGCAGGCGTTAAATATTTTCGCGATGTATATCATCGCTCTCTGCGGGAGGTGTTTTAGCAGGACGTTGCTTATTTGGTCTTCGCCTGGGGCTTTGTTGCTTTTTAGGTACTTTATAATTTGGGCCACTTCCTTCGGAGTGCTAAGTTTTATAAGCTCCGTATCTGTTTGCGTGCGTTGCTGTAGTTCTTCTATTGTTTCAGATACTAGGTTGTTGGTTTCTGTATCTTCCATCCCATTTGTGGTAGCGAATGCTTTTTCAAATCCGTCAGCCAGCGTGTTAGCTTTTTCTTCATCTGAGAGCGCCAGGATTTGTGATTCAGGCCACTTGAGGGGCGGTATGCTATTATCCTGGTACTTTAGTGCTTTGGCCATTCTCCATATTGAATTATCCTGAGTACTGAGGGATTCTACCTTTTTTGACCACAGAGCTTTTTTCAACTTCGCAATTTCTTCCTTTATTTCTTTACCTAGCGAATTTACGGCCGTCTTGAAGCATCTTTCGCGGGTATTTTGGTGAATTCTGCGCAGTCTGTTTTTTTCCGTGATCAAAAATTTGATGTATGGTGTGAGTTCTATTGCGAAAGGTTTTATCGACTTATTTTTGATAAATTTATCTCGAGCTTCTTGGATAATTTGTGTTAGTGATTTAACTGCTTCGTTAATATTGTCCTTTGTTGTGATAGTCTCAGATGATAGATAAATTTTTTCATTTATAAATTTCTTGAAACCTTTCCAGTCGGCGTTTTTATAATCGAGTTGTGTCCTTGTTATTCTCTCTTGATTACCGCCAATAGAGAAGCTCACGGGTAGGTGATCGGAAGATAGTTTGTCTAGAGTTTTCAGGGGAGATATCGATGTTACGTTTTTTGCCAGTGCAATATCGAGAGTGCTTGGATATTTCGATCTCGTGTTGTAGTATGTTGGTTTGTCCGGTGCGAGTAACTTATAATCGTGGCTCTCTAGGTGTTTAAATAAAATGTTTCCATTTTTGTTGGCTCTGAAATTATTCCAGTAGCGATGTTTAGAGTTTAGGTCGCCGCCGATGATTACTTTTGTGCCTAGCGCAAGCAGCTTGTTAATATCACCTCTCGTGATGTTGTTTTGGTTTGATGGGCAATATGCTGATACAAAGATGTGCATCTGGTTATTTATCTCCATTCTGATAACTGTAGCTTCCATATTTTCTAATACTGGGGTGGGAATTCTTGTTGTTTGGAGGCCTTCTCTGGTGAGGATAGCTGTACCACCTGCACTTCTAAGTCTCCGGTCTGTTGTTGTGACACGGTCATTTCGATGTATTACAAATCCTGGTACTCTCAGTCTAGTTTTTTCGTTCAGGTGCGTCTCGCTGACTAGTATTATATCGATCTGTAGGCTGTTGGACAGGTCCAATAGCTCTTCTGTCTTGGCTCGGATGCTGCGAGCATTCCATATCAGGACTTTTAGTTCCGGAGCGTGGCTATCCATTTATGGTCTCCGTTAGTAGTTCCATGAGGACGATCATTTTTTCTGTCTTCGAGGTGCATGTTGCGAGTCTTCCTCGCACCCTGATGAGTCCTCTCAGGAGAGACATTATGTCTTCATCATCTGTGTTATTTGGGGCTGGCCCTTGTCTGGGCTCTGGCTCAGGCAGGCCTCTTTCTTGTTGTATGGCGGGATGGTTTGGTGCCACTCCGCTCGCTACGTTTGCCCAGGATCGACCATCTGTTCTGGCCGTTGATGTTTGAGGCCTGGGCTCTGGGAGTCTGCGCCTTTGGGCATTTGTTTGCCTTTCTTGTAAGGCTGCGATATATGCCACTCTCTTGGGGCATTCGCTGTAATTCGCAGGGTGTGCTCCCCCGCAGTTGCAGCATGTGGCCGGCTCTTCGCGTGTGGTTTTGGCGCATTCTTCAGTGGCGTGCGCTCCGTCGCATTTTACGCATCGAGCCTTGTGGGCACAATTTCTGGACCCGTGTCCGAAATTTTGGCACCTGTGGCATTGTGTGCCGTATTGCAGGTGCTTGCTCCTGTATTTGGTCATTGTGATCCTGCAGTGGCACAGGTATATCACGGCGGTCTTCAGGTGGCCCATGTTTGTTTGTTGGCCAAAATGTGCCAAATAAATCGGGTATTCCGAGCCAGGTGTGTTCATTTGAACTACTGAGATTGCTGGGAAGCCTTGGGACTCTAGGTCTTCCATTATTTCATCGGTCGTCAGCTTCGGGAGTCCTCTGATGACAGTCTTTTTTACTTTTTCAGCCTCTGTGGTATAGGTGTGGAAGGGCTTCTCTTCCTTTCGCAGGGCTGCTGCGAGCATTTTGTGGGCCTCCACCGAGCTTACCACTATACTGATGGAACCGCCCCTGTTGTACCTAAAGTTGAAGGTGGCGTTTCCAATGTGTCTTTTTACCTCTGAGGTAATTTGACCGTGTGTCATATTCCCCGTTTTCATTATAACGGGTGGCACTCTTGTGCTCTTTCTATTTGTGCTGCACGCCGCTGGATTTGCGTTTGTCTGAGGTGTTTGAATGTTGGTGGGTGTGGCTCTCTTCGTTGGTGGTGGGGCCACAATACTATTGTCGTTTCCGACTTCTTGTAATGAGTCATATTTGTTTTTTTGAATGATATTAAATTTAGGCACGGGCGGGGAGTGTGGGCGTTTCGTCGCCGGTACTCGCTTCCAGCCCCAGCCAGCTTCCTCCATAGGAGCTGCCTCGGTGCTGGGACTGGGCGTCGGAGAAGGGCTTCGTGTGAAAATAAATTCCACTTTTTTTGTGATTAGGTTTACATTGTACCCGATGGCTCCCTGCGGGAATATATAGGGTACTTCTACCACTTTATGCGTTGGAGGCCTGTACCTCTTTGTTTTGTTGAGGTATCCTCTTGCACTTTTCCTAATCGTTCTATCCATGTTAAGTTGGTGAGATCTGAAATCAGAAAAAATATTATTTTTGTCGTTTGTGCCTTGAGAAAGGCAGTTTTTTGCCTCGAAAAGGCAGTTGTCGTTTGAGCAGTGAGTAGTTTTTTAAGGCTGCACTGGATACCGGGAGGACTGATTGCCCCGGGCGCCAATGGCACCAGATAGCCTCAATCCGCCAATATTCAGTGCCTCCTTTTTTAACCTCGTCTATTTTTTGTGCTGACAGAGTCCCAATCCGCCGTGGAACCAAACTTGTCAATCCGCCAAAAAATCAGACTTGTCTTTTAAAAAAGCTCTCACCACGGGAATTTCCATAATAGATTGACTCCGCGGGAGCCCAGTACCGTGTGGCAGACTTTCCTATCACTTCGATAACACATCCGACCCCGCAACAGCACGATACCGTGTTGCGGGTTTTCGACAATGCAACTAACCCCGTGGCAGCACAGTACCGTGCACGGACCCCTTATTTACATGTCTGCCTCAGCAGCGCCCCTGGTGTTGAAAACTTGTATCACTTTGTAATGATATAAAAATGAACATTTCTGAAAATAAACCAGTCACACTCGGACGAGCAATCGTGACTCGTACCCAGTCACATCTTGTAACCATAGAAAGTCTTTCACTTCTCCTGCCTCCCACCTGAAGGATTCCTGAACCTGCCTCAAGGATAGTCGGCCCCGTACCCCCAGAAGCATAGAAAGTGGCTTAATCCAGCACCTACATGTTTACAGTCTTGTAACGACAATGGTCGCTTACAGCATATATAATATTTACTTACAACAAGTATAAGAAACCTGCTTATGGATTCCCGATAACCTATTTAATATTCTGCAAGCTTTGTAAGAACGACAGGAGACAGAAAAAATAATAATGTAGATGAGGGTTACACGCAGAAAATTATATGGGTGATTGAAATTTTATATTACATGCGATGTTTTTATGTGCCAAACGTGATGGAAACGTGGAACTGATGACTTGGGACTTAAACTAATTTCCTTCTGATCGAGGGTTTGGGAAAAGGTTCGGCACGCCTCCGTACGTGAGATGTTGCGGGTTCCGTACCTTCCTGCTTTTTGTCGAAACGTTTCGGAAACTGAACAAATAGCGAAATGTACCTATTCCATCTCGCGGGAAGCCCGCAGTTTCATATACTAACATGTTTCACACGAGATTGGTATGTGCGGTACAGAAAATGACGAAATCGATTGAATAAATATAGTCACTGTGAATATGGCGATGGCGATGGCGATGGGCTAATGTCGGAAGGAATGATATCAAATTTTTTAAATGTACGAGAATGATGATATATACCAGTAAAATCACCTGTGTCGAAATTACAGGATACATTATCTTTAATTAAAAGTGAAGAAAATTAATAATGTTTTTATTTAGTTCCGCAAGTTCATGGCGACATCTATTTCGGCATTCGAAGCCATTTTCACACAGTGGTTAGGACATAATGAGACGACTTACTTATATTTTTTTTTACGCCCAACAAATTTTATTTTTTTATGGTGTTTTAAATGATTTATTAATGTTTTTGGTAAAATGGATCCATGATAGCACCATTCCGTCTATCCCAATTTGCTTTAGTTTTTCGCTGCGTTTGTAATGTGATATGCTGTCGAAAGCCTTGCAGAGGTCTATGAAGATACCAAGACACTTTTCTCTATTATCTAAATTTTGCATTATAGTTGATGTTAATTTAGCAATCGCATCCTGAGTGCTGAGATTGTCCATAAAACCGTTTGGACTCATTATCTTCTTCTCTTTTATGTAGTTGTTGAGTTGTTTCTTGACATTTTTTTATAAATCTTAGGTATGTTTGATGTGAGTACTATGGGACGATAGTTAAACATATTTTGTTCGTCACCAGATTTAAAAATCGGAGTGACAATAGTTTTCTTGTAGTTGTTCGGGAATATACTCTTCTTTAGACTTATGTTTATTAGATGAGCAATTGATTTACTTATTAGCTCCCGGACGATTTTTAATGTAGTAATACTCATGGCTCGCTGATCCCCTTAAACTTATTATAGCATTTTCCACATCTTTGTCAGTTACTGAAGAAAAGGTCTGAAAACCTTCATCAATAATTGAATTTTGTTCTGGTTGGTTTGTTTGATTATTATCTAAGATAATATTTCGAGTAAGATTTGTACCGACATTTGCAAAATAATAATTAAATACATTACCACAAAATTTTGAGTTTTTTTTTATGTTTTAAGTGATTCCCTGATAACGAATTTATTTTGGTAATTTTTGTTTTGTTGTTTTGTTTGTTATTGTATTGATGATTTTCCAGATTTTTTTTTGCTGTCTTGACCAGCAACTTTTATTTTATCACGAATATATTTTTCCTTTTTTGTCAGTCTAATTAGAAGTGCAAGTTTATTTCGGTATTTAATGTAAGAAGTAACGATTTTTTGATCAATCAGGAATTTTTTAGAAGGGTGATAGTATTTTTATTTATTTCTGATTGATATTATTAATCCATGGGTTATACATGGCTTTATTAATCAATGATTAAATTTAGGTTTAGAAGCACTTCTTGTTGTAGATAAATTTACATAATTTTGGAGAGTTGTTTCAAATATTTTCATAGGAAGCGGTAACTTGGTGATGTGGCATTATAATTTAAAAAATAAAACAGTAACTTCGTTTACATCACTTTTATTTATACTTTTGCCGACCGGGTTTCGCTACTACCGTAGCTTTTTCAGGGCAGTATACAACTAAACTTTCATCTAAGATACACATGTGTTATAGATTGATAAAAACAGGCGAGTGGAGGGCCAAGGGTGGGAGATCAATAGGTACCTGATCGGGAAGGGTGTGTACTTTGTTTATTGGGAATAATTTAAGAATTGGACTTTTATTTAAATTTATTTGATTATTTATGAGTTATCTATTAGTGTTTTTGGCTTTCCTTATTGAGTGGAATATGTAGTTAGGTATGTCATACATTGCGGCAGCATTATTTTTATTCAAATGCGCTTTTGTTAACACAATGAGGTCCGGTAGTGTTTTAAGAAGATTTAATGTTAGTACAAATTCATCAAAGTTTTGAAAAAACTTTGAATATTTTGATGTAGAACAACGAAAGTGGTTGGGAATTTATTTATTAATTTATTACATTGCTTTGAATCTTTTCAAATATACTGTGGAACGTCCATTAGCTTATCAATTTTCTCAGATAAAAAGTCAACCATCATAGTCGATTTTCTGTTGAGCTATGATGGACATTCTTTTTTCGGTAGTTGCATTTTTCGCTGTTTGCACTATGTTCGGTGCTATTTTTGCTCCCAAATGATGTATTGTTTTTTTCGCAGTTGTAGCATTTAACGGATTCTTTGTTTTATTTCGCATTCGCTGAAATTGTGTTTTTTTACGTAATGTATGCATCTCGGCTTATTTATTTTACTCAGATATTTTAGGAATGTATGTCCGAATCCAAGACAGTAGTAACACAGCATCAATGGATTGCAATATTCAGTATGCGCTCGTACAAAGGCTATATTGATCTTTTATTTTTCGAGTAATATCTTTCGGATTGGACCTGTCGTTTCTATTATCCCATTTCTCAGTTGGTCACTTTTTCTATTTTTAAGAATTTTAGTAACTTTTATAGATTCTTTTAGGGCATCGTTTAATTCGTTATTTTTCAGAATAAGGTCGCTAAGAAAATTATCTCCATTATACTCCCCTCCTACACCTTTAATTATCATGCACGGTATTTTTTTTTAAATTCTGTTGAAGATATTCCGCTTCTATTTTTATTTATTTCCATTTTCAACTTTTCGGCATCTTCTTTGATCGTGCAGGTCATAATTATTTTATTGTTTGATGCTTTATTGATTCCGTTTATACCAATTCCTAGGTTAGGTGCCTTGATTGTCTTAGCAATGATATTCTTTATATCTTCTGATGTTTCCTTGCCTTCAGCAGTTATCACGACAGCAAATTTCGGTTCTTCAATTTGAACAGTTCTCTCTTTGAGAATCATTGCGTACGTTTTTTGTTAATTTTTTGTTTCAAGCTTAGTGATAATTTTTTTTTTGTGTTCAATAATTATTGTTTGAAAATTGTTTCTTTCCGTTTTCCATATTTCCTCTAGTAAATTGATTGCCAATTCAAGACTATTTCTTACTTTTGAGTCCTTTACAGTAGTAATGTTCTTTGTGTCGCTTTACATTTTCGATCAGAATTAGCACGTCCATTGTGTGTTAGGAAACTCGGGTTACCATGCGGTGCAGCGGTCACCACAACACACGTTACTCCAGGTTAAACTATGTGACAATACTCAATATGTGACAAATGTCAAAACACTACGGGAATGGCAAACACGTAGTTTTTTTTGTTTGGAGTTCTACGAATTAAACACAATTACAATGAATGTACAAGATATCGTTGCGAGTTGTTCATATTTGATACATTGCTCTAGAAACTGGAAACTGGAATCAAGAGACTTTGGGAAAGTGGAAAGCAGGACAAGCAAAGAAAATCAGCGAACATTATATTAATCGAGTTCCACAAGCCTTCGATATATATATATATATATATATCTAATATGTGTTTATAGCGCTCGAGTATGAACTGTTGAGTGACATAGGATAGGAGTAGATTCTTCTGCATATTGTGCGATTGAACCCTGACTCATCAGTGCAATTACCGTGAGGTTCCCGATCCCTTGCAATTAGAGAACTAATTATTAGTAGGAGTTAACACAAATGCCGGCAAACCTTTCCACGGCCGAGCTGTTGAACACAAGAAAGAGTCGTAAAAACGAGCCGTTCCAATGAGGCATATGTCAACCATCTGCAAATGTTGATCACGCTTGTAGTGTGTCATATCTCTCAATCATGCAGGTTCGTGTATTCAGTTCGCATCTATCGCCCTCTTTTTCTGTACGCATTACCAATGACATATATTATGGAGGTCTTTATTATTGTTTACGTTTAATTTATGGTGTTCTGGTTTAATTTATAATATTCCTTTTAAATTGAAGTTTGTATTTTTTTTATTATCAATCGTTTAACTTCGTATACAAGAGTGGCGTAAACAAATTTCTGATCAAATTTGTATGTTTTCCATGAATTTGGTAACAAACTTGAAGGTACGTTAATTTATTCAGTTGGTCTTAACAATCAGTGAAAGATGATAATAAAATAGTTATTTTAAAATATTTAATACACAATTCATAACTTATCTTGAAAAACTACACACAGCCTACAGTCATGGACCGATGGTAAGAAGTGTTCTCTTTTTAATATTGTGTTGCATACTACTACCTAGCATATGTTGCATCAATGAGAAATATACTCTGTCCAACCAAGTATATTAAAGCAGGTTTAATTATTCACATGTTTCAGAAGGAAATGGAAACGGATGCAGGTCTTTGTGTTGGCCGCTTGAGCCGGAGAACCTCTTAGGATTACCTTCATTGTGTTCCTGGATTTATACCAACAACTTTCCTTTTACTTCTGAACGCGAACTCAGTTATCCCACTTTTAGTTCAATATGAAAATTGGTGTGGGAGGCTAAACCTCTGCTGTAACTACATACTATGTATGACTTGTTACCTGTGAATATCGTAGCTGGAAACACATTTTTTACAATAAAGTATGTAATAACAAAAGCGAAGCTTGCAGTTCACAACAGAGTGCTAATATCAACCCTGATATATGGCAGTGAGGCAGTGAGGCGGAAGAAGGATGAACGTTTACTGAATGTCGTAGAAATGATATATCTGAGGGGAATGTATGTTAAAACACTGCATGATATTTTGAAAAATGTTGAGATTCGTAAAGAATGCAAGGTTGATGTAAGTGTAATGAGTAAGATTAGGAACGGGACGCTTAGGTGAAATTAACAAAGAAAGGAGTAAAAGAAGAATATGTGACGCGAATGCGAATGGAAGAAGAAGTCGGAATTACCCGAGGAAGACATAGCGCGATCAAGTGAATCAAATACTTGAGTCAAGCCATATCAGAGGTCGGAATAACAGAAGAGAATGTATGAGGCGATGAATGAATGTGAATGAAGCAAGAAATTTATGCCAATATCAAGTTGTTTGGCGGTCCGTCCTCTCTACCTCTCTGAAGCGGCGTGATGGTAAGTTAGATAATTATGTAACAGCAAAGCGACCGAGAACTATATCCGTGGATATTTTATTATCTAAGTAACCTGCCGATTTACATGAAATTAGAGATCCACAAGCTTTGATGCAGGCAATCGAATTTAATAAAAATAAAAATAATAAACAGACTAAAACCGAACCTTTATTTATTTTACCAACAGCAGCTATAACTCCAACTACCCAATTAAGTTCTGGAACTGTAACTTTTGGATATTTGTTAAAAAAAGTCTCGACCGTTCTAAAACCAATTTAACTCTTTTGTCATCCCAGTATGGCGCTAAAGCTCACATTTGTGATTTTAATACTTACACGTAAAAAATGAGCTATTAATCCTGACTTTTCTGTATCTACGAGTATACACAGTACAAGGTTAAGCTACCATTTACTGGTAAATTAAATTTTGTGTACCCTGCCTTGCTAGGAATATATTTATTTTTTTAAATAAAGTAATGAAGATGTGAATTCTTGCTTGTCGTTTGGATGACATAATTGATTTGAAGGCAAAATTAACTATCTCTAAATAAAGAAACATTCATTGGAAAAATTTGTATCATTCCAAACATTTTTTTTTCAAAATACATCTAAATAATAAAGTTCTTAAGAAGGTGCCTACCTGTGTTTTCCATTTTGAAAATATTCTACCAAAACAAACCTTCTTCTTTCGATTATGTAATCTGTGGCTAACCAGAGTGTTATATCTATGGGCTAATCTCAACACAACATGACGGTTTGAATGTTTTTCATACTAATTTTAAAACATTATAGCAGCAGTTTCACATATTTTATTTCATTCAAACTACTCTCTAAACCTTCCCGGCACTAATAAGAACAAACCGTGATATTTTCAGCTAAACCGGTCTAAAATTTTCGAGAAAATCGAGGACAAACAAACATTCATTTTTATATATAGAAATTTACAGTACCTACATCATTCTTGCTCGACTCTGTTGTACATTACATACAATCTACATATTACAAAATATTGCTGTAAAATAAAGGACTCGTCAATTAACTAGCTGATGTGTACAAGGCCGGGTACACATCAGCTGGTTAATTATATATTTTAGTGTTTCGATAACACCTCACCGGGGAGCTTATACTGAGGTGTTCATGTATTTTTTATATAGTAATGTTGTGAAATGATTACATTGTCATGTTAAAGAATATTATAAAATTTTATGAGAAAAAAACTTGTTTTTATCCGTACCGAAATATTATGTTTGATGCGCAGGTGTATTCTCTGTAGTTTGATTCAATTATGTAAGCGTGTCATTATATAGTTTATTTGCGTAGCATTTAAAATGTCTTTATCTGTGGGTGATATATTTTAATGGCATATTAAAGGTGTAGTTTATTGAAGAATCTGGTTATTATTCGTTATTGGGATTACAGGAGAATATAGCGATTAGATTTGTAGAGATTTAAATGTCTAATTGTCATAGCTTGAAAATTTGAACAATCTGTAAGTATGGCAGTTGAAGAATAATGTTGATTATTGTCTTTTGTGCTTTTTCTAGCCGATCTATACAAATATTAGTTGCACCTCCTCAAGACAGTTAATGCAGTCCATAAATGATGAACTGAGAAAAAGCAAAATATAT
Source organism: Halesus radiatus (assembly GCA_022606495.2). Lineage (NCBI taxonomy): Eukaryota > Metazoa > Arthropoda > Insecta > Trichoptera > Limnephilidae > Halesus > Halesus radiatus. The sequence goes on from JAHDVE020012434.1 coordinate 90,832, forward strand.
ATGTTTTCCTTAGTATTTATTGTACGTGGAAAGATTTTACTTTTTGAGGAACATTTTTTATTTTTGTTGCGTATTATAAGCCATAAGGATCGCTTGCAATCGTCATGAAAATGGTGTTTTTTTGCTTTGAAAGTTTGATTACCTATAATTATTCTAGGTTCTTCAGTAAATTACTGTGAATGGAACACATCCTTGCCCCAAATTTAACCGAACATTTTTTTAATATTTGTTTCTTTATAAGCCTAGAAAAAAATTAAGAGTGAGGGCTGTAAAAATGGTTTGATATCCAGGATCTCCCACTTAACAACAATTTATCTAGTTTTGTTTTATTGCGTAATGTAGAAAAAATTATTACCCATTAGATGACCGTGAAACATTTTGAATTTTAGCCCTAAATATAACAGCATAACATAAAATACGTGTTTTTAATAAAATATTTCTTACGTAATATCGAACAGGTACCCGGAGGTTCATACAATTTTCAACTCTATAGTTACTGAACGTTAGGACGTATTTCAATGTTCCACTTCTATACCGAGTTAGTTCACGCCCAACTTCGGTGGCGAATAGACGTCTTTATAGTTCGCGTCGCTTCGTTCCGTGCTACTTTTTTAAGATCAATATAGTTTACGCGCAATCGATTTTGAGATTCCTGAGTGATACAGTATAATGGGCAACAAAGGAAATAAAAAAGTGGGTCCACTCAGCGGACTAAGGAAGAGAAAAGTCAACGCTGGAATGTTTGGGTAAGTTCCAATCATCTTTATTTATTATTTAACGCCCAAATTGGGATTTACACATAATTACCGTTGCTAGAAATAGTTCATTTAAATATTCTCAGAAAATTTGAATAAATTTTTATTTCATCAATGTATTTTTTTTACAGGAAACTATATCAACCCGTAAAAAACAACTCGTAAAGAAGTCGCTGATAGTTCCCGGAGAACTTTTAACTGTCAATGAAAATGTACAGGTAAGCTGGAACATATTACCTATCCGCTTTTAAAATTGTATTATATTATAATACTCATTTCAATATTGAAACAACCATGAAGTATCTTTGTCAATACGTTTGGAATAACGCAATTTCCCAAAACATCGTCTTTGTTATTTGACGGCGGGTATCAATTTTAATTTAAAATCATTCCACTTCGCGCGCATTCCAAACCGCCGCACAGTGGTCACGATAAAAAAATTATGAAATCGTCCATTATTATATTATCTTGTTATTTTAATTATTGAATCTTGAATTATTTTATTCAAGAATATATAATTTATAAAAATTGAATGTAAATTACTTTTTATGGATTTAGCGTTTATTTTTTGATGAACGTGCATTTATAATAATACATTTTTAACAAAAACAACACGTAACAACAAATAAGTGCGAAAGTAATGAAACATGTTTTAATTGCAGATCGAATGTAACAAAGAAAATAATGCACCGCCACAAAATTTCAATCAAAAACGAATATCTTCATTAGATGAGACAGAAGACACGGATTTTAAAAACCATTCTCTTGTGGTGAGTTATTATTTATTTAGATCTTAAAATTAAATAAACTTACCAGTACTTAAAAAAAAATTATTAATATGTAGGTAATATTAGCATATTAAAAAATATTTGTTTATGTAAAATTTATTACGTGCATAACTTGTTTAATAAAATGTTACTTTACGAAACGTGTACAAAATTAATTAAATGTGTTTTAATTGCAGATCGAATGTGACAAAGAGAACATGACGCCGCTACAATTTGTTTATCAAAAATCTTCTTTTCAGGAGATAGAAGAAAGTTCCTAATGGCCTAATTAGGTAAACACTGGATAAATAACTAAAATCAATGTAAAAATATGTATATAAATAAATAAAATCTAAATAAATACTTTTAAAAAGAGTGAAGTAACCAATAAAAAGAAGGCAAAATAAGTAACTTGTAAATGTCTATCGATTTATTATGTAGTTGTGTTCCCATAGTTTCTTCTTTGTAATAAAACTCATAAATTGTTAGTAAACAGGCGCACGGTGGGAATGGACATACTATCAGAACTGTAAGTTGAAGGGGATTTGTTTTGAAGCCTATTACGGGATAATTCTACATTTTTATCTACATCATATTCCAATACTGTTATATTGAACGTAAACGTTAAAAAATGTTTTAATAACAATAATAAACTAGATAATATTGTCGTTCTTTACTGGAGTTTTTCTATGTATTTAAATAATATTAAAACAAAATAAATGAATAAAACAAAAAATATATTATTTCGTTATTTTATGTTTCACGACCCTACCAAGCGTATCCACTGTGTTATTTTCGTTATAAGAGGCGGGTACGTCTTTTCGGCGACCTTTCTTCTAATTGGTTAAACGATACGGGCGATCTAGTCCAAATACGCCCCATTATGAATTTTGTGGTGACCGGTGGATGGCGATGCAATGGGAAGTAATGCAAAATCATGTGTTTTCGGTTTGAGGATTTGTTGGCCTAGAAATATCATAGGTGATTGGATTAAATACTGCAAGTAGATCACATCTTGGCCTTTCATTTAACCGTGCACTTTTTTAGTATGTCTTTTTATAAGCTTAGAAAAAAATAAAGTATGAGACATTAAAAAAATGTTTAAAGCGCAAAATCTCCTACTTATGAACACCTTTTCCCATATTTTCGTATTGCTCATTGTGGTAAATGAAGTTTTTTAGAATACGACCGTAAAACATTTTAATAATTAGGTCTGAGCTTTCCAGAATTGAATAAAACACGCATTTTGGTGATGTTTTTTTTTGCCGAAATCGAAACATGCGGGCGATGTACAGCGGGATTTTCAATCTTGTCGCCACCTGCATAAGGAGCATGTGATTTCGTTAAAATTTTAGCCGGTGGATGGCATTAAGCGATTAGTCAGCTTAGGTTTGAGTCAATTATGATTTCTAGATATTTGATATGTTAAATTGAATTGTGAACACTAGTGTAATTTTAGTTCGAAGGTTGAGTCATGATGTTATATATTTACTCTTTTTTTTAATTCAGTGTTAGTTTGTTATAATTGAACCAATGTTTAATAATATTAAAACTTTTTTCAGCCTTAGCGTATGCTTTGTTCTAGGATTCGGCTTAACAAATTATTGCGGTATCAATCAGTAAATATCTCAATATTGCCATCAAATTTTAAATCACAAAGATCATTTACGTATATCTACGTCCGTTCTTCCCAACCTTACTGAGCAACTGCTGAGCCGAAATTTTGCCTCATCACTGTTCAAATGCACAAATTTGCCTTTCCCAACGAAATACTCAGTCAAACTTACGATCATCTTAAGTTATCGATTTTTTTGGATTGAAGTTCTCCTCAGTAAAAGACTAGTTATAAAAAGTGTCAACAGAGTGTCAAATGCAGCGTAAACGTCAAATCTCATAGATATCTTGGTAAAACGTCATTCGTTTCGCGAACTATTTTTTGTACCTATTGTTTATTGACAATTTTGAATATGGAGAGCGAAAATGAATATATTTTTAATGTAATACCAATAGCGGGTATGGACAGCGAATATGAAGACAGCGACGATGAAGATATTATTGACAATTATTGATTGAAAATTGAAAGACACGCACGGAAGACAAACGTCAAAAACGTCTACTTCTTTTTTCGCGGCATTAGTAAAAGTCAAGCTAACACTTTATTTTTAACATATACGTTTTTAAATATAAAATGTTGGTGTTTGTATTACAATATTTAAGACAAAAAACATGTATTCATAATAAATAAAAAATTAGATCGTCTATGTTAATTTAACATTGAAAGTTTTTACTTTGATGTCATTTTATTGACTATGAACGTGTGGGGGTACAATTATATTTTCCATAGAAATGGGCGAGTTCTTCATAGACAATTTAGGAAGTTCAAAGATAAAAAAATGTTTGGAGACAGTCAGATAAAGCGAATACTTAACAAAACACTCGGCTGATCGGCGGCTCAGATTGATCATTCAAAAAGTTGGGGAGAACGGCTGTAAGAATACTAAAGGGCCTAGAACGCTACCCTGAAGCACTCCGTACTTGATCAAAAGTGTTTAACTTATTTTATTAAATTTTTGAGCATATTAAATTCGTTTCCAGTTATTCCGAGATACACAAGTATCTTAAAAAGTATTTCATGTGAGATCGTTTTGAAAGCTTTTCATAAATCTATGTTTGTTTCCAAGCATTCAGCACATAATGTCAAGACAGAAAATATGTAGAATCAAATATTTTTGTCATTGAGTCGACCCCAGCCGTCAAACCTTAAAACGTCAAAAGAATATTTTTCTTAAAGGAATCTAGTTGGGGTGAATAAGATCATAAAAGCAAATAAAAAACAAACTACACCTAAAACTTAAACCAACTTTTGCCCGTCTACAAAAATAAAACTAGCATTCCACGCCGAATTAGAAGATGATTTAGGAATATTGGGTATTTGGTAAATAAACAGCATTTTACGTTTTTCTGGTTGATGACCCTAGATTCAGCGATGTTTGATTCTGCGGCTAGTTACTTTTTACACACATTGAAGTGTAGATTCTTTAAAAAATATTCGTGTTATTGCGAAATAATTATTTATTATTTTAATATCGGTACTATTCCGTGTAAGTACATTTCACGTGGTGGAATTAATGTCTGAAAAATATTATCATGCGTTAACTTGTGAAGTAATGTTCTAACTTGGGATTTTCATCTCGCATTGATCCTTCGGAAAAAGTGTTACCTATCTCCAAGTGATTTTCATATGTAGTTCTCAGTACATACAAAGGTATGTATAAGCATTTCTGAATTTGCTAAACTAAAACTCGAGATTAATAAGAATTTTGGTCCGGTGTATATTTAACCCGTAGCTGAAATAGGTAGATTACAATCTTCAGGTGATCATCAATTACTGATTGGCCATTGTATATTTCTGCGAGTTTGTTGGGTGATTGAATAATTTGCTTAAAAAAACCAAATGTTTCCCGATACAATCCCTTCCAACCGAAATTCAATTATCCTCTCCTTGACTTCCTTCAAAAAGAGCTCTAAAACAAATTGAAAAATAATGCGTGTGATTGGATCGCTTTGTTTTATTCTCTTCGTGGGTTCAACCCTTTTCGCATCCAATTTTCACGCTTCTAGCGGGCATATCTGCTTTGGCTTCCTCGCACGAATAAAGAAATATCCGCGTTAAATTAAGCGTTGAACGATTTGCCGACGTGATGTGACTTTCCCTTTCCGATCGCGTCAAACATTTTCTATTTCGGATTTTTGTAGCCCATTTAGAGGATTTCGCTAGTATAAAATAGACAATAATAGAATGTAAGACATGTTTATTGATCCGTGCATTTATTGAACTCAAATACTTTATTCAGGGACAAAAATTGACATTTATTTATTTATTATGTATATTTATTGATTATTGTTTGGTACATACATTCACAAAAACAATGTACAAAGGTTATAAATATATATATATATATATATATATATATATTTTTTTTTATATGTATATAAATTTTTTTTGTTTAATATTCAATTATACATACATCTGAACACATGTACATAATCTTACGTGTAATATATATAATGCAAAAAATCCCACATAGGCAAGTCCAGTGCGTGGGTATACCTGGTATCAGTTAGTGGCAGTATATTAGTATATTTGTGTTAATACATGGATATTGAAGGTAAGTTAAATAAAAATTATAAGTTAAATATGAAAAATAAAATGAAAAAAAAAAGAAAAGAAAATGGGAAAATATGCAATTATGGCAGGAAAAGGTTGATATCTTTGGTTTTAATCCAATTTTTTTATAACATTTTTGTATGTGTATAAAGACGATATGTTTGGACAGTAAATTATAAATTTTAGGGGCAATAAAAAAACATGTCTCTGCGAAAACCTAGTTTTCCACAAAGGTATATATTTTATAAAAATATATATTTTATAAAAGTGGTGTAAACAAAGTACATTTGTTAATTATTAAATTAATCATGACGCCACAAAATTACCAATCGTTTGAAGAAATTAAAATAGTTTTTTTCTTAAAAATATATATTTTAGGCACTGTAGACAATATTTTTTTCTTATATCTAACATTTCAGCCTCAATAATTGTATGGAGAGGGAAGATACTTTATTTATGTAACATCATTTTTGGTATTAATTTTTGAGATGAATCAATATGTTACATTGCTTCGTTCATTTGAAAGTAATGTTGTTTACTCCCTTGAATTTACTTGTTATGTCCTTGAGGTAAGCACTTTGGATTAGGTACCATTTTTTGGATGTCAAACAATAATATCATGTTTTCCTATGAACGTTATCTAAAATTGCCTCCACCCCCTTAAAAACGTCTGGGAAGATTACTAAGAAGTTCGTAGCAACTCCATAACAAGTTTTCATAAAATAATCTCTTTTCATTCTCGGTAATATGGTTGAAAATAAATTAATACAAAAAAGTATTGTCGGATAAAGAATATTTTTGATAATATACAGTAAGGCACATCAAAAATATTTTCTTTCTTTTAGCGTACATAAATAAATGTGAAATAACATTTGCAATAATGTCCGCCCACTGTAGAATCTGGTCCAGATCCCCAAAATATCTGAAAAAAATCTTTGACTCTGTGCAGAAACGGGCGGTCCGTTTGATAGATTCGCATATCTTAACAAACGGACCGTAATCTTTGGAGCATAGACGTCAGGTACGAATGCTGTCGGGAAACACGACGGTTGACACTCGGTTGACATTTGTCACATGAGAACGGGTCGCTTCTACGAGTCGTTCTTGTGCTCAACAGATCGGCTGTGGAATGATCTGTAGGCCTGTAGGGTGAATGTTGTTTTATGATACATGGAAGAAAATAACAAAAAAAATTCAATAATTCAAATAATAAATAATGACATTAACGATACTTAAAAATATACCGTGATCGTGAAACAAGTGAGTCCAAAATTCGGTCTTACGACTGTATGAATATATTCACGTATTAAATATCATGTTGTGCGTTATATTTCCCGTGTCTTCCGTTACCGATCTAGTAGATTAAGATTTCTACTACATTAGTTCGGATACATAAATATTTGATAACAGGGAATTTAATGTACCATCTATTACAGAATTATATAAAAGAAAAGCCTTATATATCACATAGCACCGACCAGTATCTATCAAACACATGTAAATAATCGCTTTATACTTAATTATTATACTTTTATTATCGTTTTAAAAATTGATTAAAGCAGGTAAGTAATTAAATTATTATGAAACATTGAATAACGATAAATGAATTAAATGATATGCTCTAGAAGAAAACGAGAAATATCCATTTTTCCCAGGAAAAGGCGTGAATTTTTTTTCAAGTTGATGTAATCTATATGATATATAGTAAATTATTTAATTCATTTATTAATAATGAAGCCACAAAGGGAAAACCAATTGTATGAAGAAATTATAAAAAATAATAATATTGGAGATACTTCAATTAAAAGTTTTATAGCATTTCCATTTTTCTAAACACAAAGTTAAAAAGTAAATGTCTGGAACTAATCAAATAGCTTCTCAAATTTGTTAGCATTCTATACATCAAATTTAAAAGTTTTCAGTAGAATTTCACTGAACTTCTTGACAATTTAATTTACAGAATGGGGATCACATCAACTTAATGAAAATTCTCACGCTTTTCGCGGGAAAAATGGATGTTTCTCGTTTTCTTCTATCCTTTTAATAATTATTTAAGGCTCCATAATCATTATAATACTAAGGTACTTCATATATTGTGGGTACAGTTTGAGGCTGTTCGACCATAAAAAAAAAACTTCATTTTAATAAAGTTTTCCTTAATTCACCCATCCCTTTACCACTTTTGCTTTTCTTCCTCATTTTCAACAGGATACCAATTTTTAAAATTAAAAAAAATTTATGTAAGTCAAATTTAATTATGTTATTATTAAGTTCTGCAAGGATTTTCAGTTTGTATTATTGTGACAGCTGTTTCGGAGTTCAAAGCCATTTTCAAACTGCGGTTAATCTACATTGTGACGACTTATTATGTGATTTTATTTACTCCCACCTAATTCTAATTTGGACGGGTTTTTAAAAATAATGATTTATTTTCGGTAAAACCGATTTAGTTACAAAGTAAGTAAGATTATCTAATCTGCGAATTTTTACATTTCTAATGTGTTTTCCTTGTATTTAAATGACAATGTTTTCTTGGTTGATGTAATTAAACGTTATATTGTTTTGATAAAGTGAACATTCTGAGAAGTAGTGAATAAATAATTTTCCTTACTTTATTAATTAATGTTACATTAGAATCATTCGTTCGTTTATTAATTTATAATTGTTCAAGTAAATTTAACCTAAGACAATTTCTTTCTATATGTCAGGGTTTAAGCTCGTTGTTGTCAAGCGGGACATGATTATTAACTAAGAGATGTTCTGCGAATTTTTAAAAAGTGCTTTTATTATTATAACACCGTATATGTTATTTGAATCTAGTTGAGAAAGCCCTTCCCGTCTGCCCGATATAGGTAGCGTTGCAGTCGGCGTGGTCATGTTTTAATTCGTATATGCCACTATTGGTTCTAAAAGCGATATTAAAATCATTATTTTTTTATTATTTTCAATTTTTACAGATATTAGACAGGCAAAATTTTCTATTTTTTTTATTATGTACCGGAAATAATAAATTATTTTTATTTTTATATTTTTTTGCTTTTTATAATTTTTTCAATATAATTGAATTTGATTTACACAAATATTTAAAAAAAAAAATAAATGAAACACAAAAAGAATTAATAATTTTCAAAATCTTAAAAAAATATATTTACTTTAAAATGCCGAAACGTAAATCCACCTTCCGCGAATTTCATTCACCGACCATAATATCCCTAAATTTGATAAAAGTCTTTTAACAAACGATCTGTAGTGTGAATTAAAGAGGAACATTTGAAAAAAATTTCGATCAGTGAAAATGACTTAAAAACTATGTATGATCCGCCCAGCTGCTTTGATGTTTATAAATATTTTATCACTGAATGCAATTTCACTGGCACTCAATGAAATATTTGCATGAAAACACGGAAATCCCATTAGGCATTTTCAGACTTTTATCAAAAACCAAAATAGAGGACCGAGTGGCCTGATTGAATTTGAATGTATTTTAAATATAGGAAAAATGTTGAAAATTTTATACTGCGACCTTTGATTCAAAAGCAGTTTCAGTCAACTTCAATTAACTATGAATTTGGTTTAGAGCCTTTTGGCATTTAGAAAATTCTGTAGAGTTCTTTTATTGAAATAGGATAAACATATCTTATAAAACTCTGCTTTTCTAGTTACATTCTATTTATATACCAGTGTATAAAACTTTTATAAGAGCCTGTCAGAGAAACTGACGAATGAATTCTTACTGCCTGGTTTGTTCTTATGATACTACCGGTACAAGATATATCACTTTACAACAACTTATTTTAAAACTATTGTAAAATTTAAAAAAAAACGTTGTTTTAACTAGGTATCTACTAATTTAAGAATAAATATCAACACGTTTCAAAACCACTGGTTTCTTTGTGTTGATATTTATTATTAAAAAGAGGTTATAACAAAGTAATTTTTTTTTTAAATTTAAACGAAAGAAAAAATCTTTTAAGCCACTCATTTACATTTTTGCATTATCAACCGGTTTCGGTTGTATAAAACCTTCATCAGGAACGTACACATTAAATTAACAAACACATATATATCATAATGAAGACAGTGAATATGGGGGAAAGAGACAGTATTTCAGAGTAGAACAGGACAGAGCAACAGAGAGGTGATGGTAGAGGAGTAGGAGAAGAAAGGGAACATTCTTAAAATCGACCTTTGGGTTAAGTTTTTAAGGTTAACGTTTGTTTAAAAAATGACAGTCATTTTTTTTTTAAATATTTCTAATGCTTCTAAGTTATTTAGGGACAAACCTGTTCCATTTTTATGTATTACTTGTGCTCCTGTATTTTTATCAAAAGTATGGTTACTATTAATTAAGTTTTAGGCAAATTCTGAAAAACCTATACTTGTTAAACATCTAATGTGATATTTTACTCTAATGTTTACTAAAAAAATCTTCATGCAATTTTCGGGTACAGCATCAATGATGTCGAATTTTTCAATCCTCGAACTCAAGCACACTCAAATTCCACAAGCCGCCACTGCCCCGGAAAATATTTGACGCGAAAGTGAATGGTAGAACAAGTCGAAGACACCCGAAGAAGGCATGGCATGGCCAAGTTAATCAAATGCCTAATTAACTCCGGTCATGACAAGAGTCTAAATCACAGAAGAGCATGTATGAGCTAATTCTCGAACGTGAATGAAACAAGTAGTGTGTTTCAAGACAGAGTTGTATGGCGATCTATCCTAATTCCCCACCCCTACGGGAAAACGGCATGATTGTTAGTTAGGAACCAAAGCGTCCAGCAGGTACTAAGTTTGGTGAGCGTACTTTAAGCCTATCAGGCCCTAAAGCCTGGAATAAACTGTCATACGATGTAGAATTCAGAGCAAAACTCAAAACTCATCTCTTCGGAAAGTCATATCCATGAATGGTTGCGTTGCATACCTAATTAACATAGCGAAGCCAGCCTTTAGTATCTCGCGACATTCTAAATAATTTTAAAAATGTGTAACTGTAATCTATAATCGAAAATCTAAAAGAAAATAATGCTTCAATTAAATAATTACTCTTATTTTGCCAACAAGCTTCTAATAAATATAATATCAATAACAAATAGTATTTAAACAGTAACTGCAATACCATGCAATGTGCAGTGTTTTCTAATATTATGTCCTGTCCGTGCAAAATTCTTGCTTCTCAAGCGAAAACTTTGAAATTTAACTTTTTAATCGGGAGTGACCTACCAGGTAAGTATGTTTCTGTATCTGTTTGTACATATTAAGATAAACCCTAGCAAGTAGTATTTGTACACCGCCCTTGAGGTGATTTTTCATCCAAGTATTATTATATTTGACGGTATTTAATCCGAATGTCGCGGGGTTAAATCCCGGCGTGCGCAAGTAAATTTTATTTAATTAATTTGTGCTGTTTCACAATTAAAAAAAATAATATATAGTATATTTGCGCACTTTCCAGAGTGGAAGATACTCTCAGTGTCGCCCTAGTAAGAGATCAATATTCAGAATTGTAACGTTGCTTGAAATGGCTTTTAGCCGTGTTTGGTAAACAGATCTGAATAGCCAAGTATTTCCTCACCTTCCTATTCCCCTTCTCGTTCCCCTCCCCAATACCTTCAGCCTCACAACATACCCCAATTGGGGATCCCATAGTCTCACTGGCTCCAGACGGTTGGGAGCAGTTGAGACTCTTGTGCGGTATTCATGTAAAAAAATATATTATTTTTGTTATTAATTAGTTATTAGTTTAAAACATTTTTTCGGTTCTCCTGTAAAGTTGAAAAAATGAACTTATGAGATTTGCGAATTAGGTGACTAAAGGCTACGTAAACAAAAAACCAAACGTTGTTGCAACAACAAGAATATTGTGAAATATGCTGAAATTTGAAGGAAGGGGTCAAAGTGGGCCGCAAGCAGATTTTTATTATATTCACGACCGCGGGGGCGAGAACAAGTTACGCGTGAAGTTAATTAAATATTTATTTAAATTGTCATTTTCGTTTGCAACTCTGATTCTGAATTCTCTTCCATTCTTTTCCAAAAGATTTGCAATATTATTGTGTTCTACATTAAATTCATTTTGAATAAAATCACTGTGATGAATGAAAAAAAGTTCAGTGAAGTTTCACAGTTCAGATTCGTTCTTAATACGCATAGATTATTGAAATAACATTTAGTTTCAACTCAATTACTATAAGAAATAACTGTTTACGTCGGCGGAGATGCAAAATAATGCGTTTAATATTATTTAAAGCTTGGTAAATTAATTTTATTTAAGTTTTTGAATGGAATTTTTACGTTTGGTTTTTTGTTCCTCTTTAAACCCATAATAAGAACCTGGGAATCTGTTTTATATATATATATACTTAATATACTATATTATATTTAAAATAGGGTAATAGGTTTTTAATTTGGGTCTAAGGAATAACAACCTAAGAATGAGTCTAAATTGTAAACTTTACTAAAAGTGTTTTGAATAATATGATTATCTCAGTGCAGATTTGCCGGCCTCCGTGTTTCCTCCCTTCTGCAGCATTGGTTTCTTCAAGACAGCGTTTCATTTCCTCAAATAACTAGTTATTTTTTTACGATTTTTTTTATTTATTTTTCCTTATATTTTGAGCACCTAGCTAAAATGTTGCACAATGATAAAAGCGTTGCTCTTTTGTGCGCAGGATTTATAAATAATGATCTCAATATTAAACGGTTTAATAATTATTTTGTTTCATACGAAATATTTATTTCGGAATTTGAATTGTTATATTCGTAATTTTATATATATGTATAATTCGTAATTGTAATATTCGAGTACAAAGTGATGCGCAATGGTTGTGCAATAATTTGTCCCAGTGGCAAGTATGGGTAACTACTGAATTAAAGTGTTGCGCGTTCCTCTTTTGCGCGCAAGCATTATAAATAATTATCTCAATATTTTAGAAAACGGTGATTATTTAGTAACGAAATACAGACGAGTGTTGCGTAATGTTTACGCAATGGTTGCGCAATGTTTGCACAATAGTTTATCCTGGTGGCAAGTAGGTAGGCACCTACCAAATTAAAGTGTTGTGCAATAATTAGTTGGACAACTTTCGTACTTCTTTTTTATATTAACTCCAGTCCTGGGGGAATTTATTTCCAATAAAAAACACATAAATTTGTTGTATCAAAACTCTACCGGTTTCGGAAGCACCCTTCCTTCATCAGGAGAATATTAAAACTAACTTATGATATAGAATATTGTAAGAAATTATGGCGAGCCACAAAGTTAATGCTTTTTACAAATATGGAATTTATTTCCCTCTGTGCCCGTGTTATCTTTGGAGATGCTGTGGAGGGTGGGAAAGGGAAGGAGTGAACCTAGGTCCTGAATAAACCTATGTTGTAGGAGAGTGGAATCACAAAAGGCCAGCAAATCACTCCACAGTCGAGCTGTTGAACATAATAAGTTGTAGAAGCGACCCGTCCTCATTGGACAAATGTCAACGATATAAAAATGTAGTACAAACGCTGGTAATTTTACACAATTCCGCTTCAGTAGAAAAATACATAATTAGAAAAAAGAAATATACTGTAAGGTTAATAAAAATAAATAAAAAATAATTGCACATGCGGATTTTCAAAATATTTCACTTTATTTTTTACTTTACGTAAATCAAAATACGTAAATATGTAAGGGAAATTGACGCCATTATGTATTTTTCTACTGAAGAGGAATTGTATAAAATTACCCAAACGCTTGTTTGGGGTGTCTCCTGACTACACCTGTGCCGAATAAATCAATAACGCTACTTTCTCGTAGCATCTTCCATTGAAATACCGGTAAAACAAGATCCACCTTCCGATACAATGAGAATGTTTTTGTTTTTTTATTTTTTGCTAAATTATTTACGATTATAATAAACAGTCGTAGACATGTTTCTTTTTTCTGGCAGACAGATAATTTTTTTTTGAAATTATTAAACTGTTTTAGATAAATGATGATCGGAATCTATTGACGTGAATCCGAAGATGCGATGGGCAATGCTGATTCTTGGCGGCTGGAGAAGAAACGGCAATAAAATGACCCAGGGAACGTTTGAATCTATAGGAGCACCACAAAATTATGGAGGTCCATAAGTAAGTACTTTTTCTTAAAACTTCTCTGCTGTCGGGCAAATGTGATTTCCATTGTGAAAGTTTCATTTGATTTTCAATTTTGGGGTTTAAAAATAAAATTTTGATTGTTTAATCCCAATTGAAGTATATTGTTAGGTCAAAGAAAGTGGGGAATGGGAGGATATGAGGGAGAATGAATCTGGTAACCGAACACTGCTAAAGACATTTAAAGCAACGTTTCGGTTATGAATACTGACTGGTCAGTGGCTGAGTTGGCCTCGCGTTTGGGTCTCACCCAGGCGTCGTGAATTCAATTCCTCGGCTGGCTAAGTCCTCCATTACGACACAAGCAATATCTTCTGCTTACTGTGATTGTAGTAGGAGATTTTCAAATATTGTCAGATTATTCGTAACCAGGGAATATTTGTCTTTCTTTAAAAAAAATAACAGACGTGAAACGGACGTAAACCTGAGTTAATACCAGAACAATACTGAGTATCTACCGTTGTATTTCTTGGCGACGATCTCCATGGGCGAACGGTTAAGATCTTAGGCTACCTACCGTCGCAGGTTCTATCCCCGCGTTCGTCCGCAGACAAATGATATTTATAATTTCTTGAAAATATTGGTATTCTCTTCGTGGCGTCATTAGTAATAAATTAATTAAAAATTAAATACTAGAGTTAAGGAACACCTTTTTTGTATTTTTTTTGTATGAATACCACACAAGAGTCTCAAACTGGTCCCAACCGTCTGGAGCCAGTGAGACTATGGCATTCCCAATTGGGGAATGTTGTGAGGCTGAAGGTATTGGTGAGGAGAAGGAGAAGGGGAAGTGGAAGGTGGGGTAAAGGGGAAATATACCTGGCTATTCAGATCTGGTCACCAAACACGGCTAAAAGCCATTTCAAGCAACGTTTCAATTCTGAATGGTGGTCTTTTACCAGGGCAATACTGAGAGTATCTTCGACTCTGGAACGTGCGCAAATATATTATATATTATTTTTAAATTAATTAATTGCGAGATAACACAAATTAATTAAATAAAAATTACTTGCGCACGCCGGGATTTGAACCCGAGACCTTCGGATTCGTAGTCGAGAGCCTTACCCCTCGACCATGGAGGCCGTCGAAACACCTAAGGTATTCAAGTAATAATTATTATTCTGTAGAGTTTCGTAAAGAATGCAAGGCTGATGTAAGCGTAGTGAGTAAGATTAAGGGACGTTTAGATGGTTTGGGGATGTAGAGCGAATGAACGAAGAAAGGCCTGTTAGGAGAATATATGAGGCGAATATGAATGGAAGAAGCCGGAGACGACCGAGGAAAACATGGCACGATCAAATGAATCAAATACTTGAGTCGGGCCATTTCAGAAGTCGGAATAACAGAAGAGAATGTATGAGACGTTGTATGAAAGTGAATGAAGCAAAAAGTGTATGCCAAGATCGAGTTTTTTGGCGGTCCGTCCTCTCTGCCACCCCTGCGGGGAAACGGCGTGATGGTTAGTTATTTTACCCAACCGTATTTTGGAAACAAATCGTTCATCTATATATATAAAAATCAATGTAAGTTTGTTTGTTTGTCCTCGATTTTCTCGAAAATTACTTGACCGGTTTCGCTGAAAATTGCAGTTTGTTTTTACTATTGCCGGGAAGGTTTAGAAAATAATTTGAATGAAATCCAATATGTAAGACTGTTGCAATAACGTTTTAAAAATAGTATGAAAAACAATGAACCCGTCATGTTTCATTTAGGTTAGTCCATAAATATAACACTCTGGTTAGCCACAGGCTGCATATTCAAAAGGAGGTTTATTTGGTAGAATATTTTCAAACTGGAAAACACGAGAAATTCTTTTGAAAAAATAAACGTTTCTAATGAAATAAAATATTCAAATGAGTGTTCCATTATTTGGAGATTTTACTTTCGCTATCAAAAAGAGATCATAACTTCATTACTTTATTCCAAAAAAAAATCCCGAGCAAGGCCGGGTACACATTAGCTAGTTTGATATAAATAAATGGTTAAAATTTTTACATACAAAATACAACCGGTTTACAATTCGACAAATTTGAAACTTTAGAAATTAGAAAAATCGTCAATAGTCGATTAAATATAATTAATAAACATTTTTTTTTAAATGACTATCTCTTGAATTTATAATATTTTCGTATTAATATTAATAAGAAAAACTTTTTTCTTTTTTTTTTTTTAAATTTCTAATATAAATTTGTTTTATAATAATTTCTAATTAACATTTTTGATTAATTACTTACCTACATTATATTTTTCTGTTTATGTTTATATTTTTGTATATTCTCACATTGAGTTCTATGTTTTTCATTTTTGTATACATTATTATTTTTTAGTATTTATTTATTGACTACATTATTATATTATATACCCCCTATATAAGCTGTTACATATTTTTTTTAAATTACAATTGTCACACAGGTGCAAAATACATCACAGTAGGTACATGTATAGCCTTCATGAAATACAACAACTAAATATTTCATTTGTCTCACAAACAAATACAGGAATAACATAGTATATTCCAGACGAGGAAAGCGTCGCTTTCGAAATATGTTGATGTATATATTAATAAAGCGGTGATTATAAAATAATTTTTAATTAATTTATAAATTGTATTTAATTTATACCTTTGTGTTTTTAACAAATAATTTTATTATAAAATAAAAATACATTTGCAGCACAATACCGCTCTGATGAAAGACTGCATTTCAGAAGCGAAACGTTGTTTTGACCACTTAAATCAAGGATTCCCAACCGTTTCGAGGTTGAGAGGTAGTTTTTATCTCGATTTTCTCTTGTAAGAAGTTTATAAGAATTTTTGTTTTGTTTTTTAGTTCTTCAAAAAAGGCAAAAAAAACCTACTTTGATTATTCAACCGCTTCATCAACAGGACCAGGGTTTTCTTCGGTGGTTGTAAATTTAAAATACGAATATTATTATTTTCAAAGTTCACAATTGACCAAATTTTGTGTCGCGGTCGACTCCTTCGAATCCTTGACTTTTTTTTTCACTAAAAAATCCTCTAATATAAATGTAGGGTTGTAGGATAACATAAATCATTATATTATAAAAATTTTTATGTTTTTCAGCTAAACCGTTTCTCACATTTGCACGCCAAGCATCGCTTTTCGCCTCGCCTCATCTCATCGCGCCTATCCCCGCCTCGCCTCATCTTGCCTTACCTCGTCTCGCGACGCCTCGTCTTATATTACATCGCCTCGCTTCACGATGCCTTTGCTCACCGCCCGATTTCGCGTCGTAAGTTTTAGTAGTTATTCAGGGCAGTTTACGCCCTTCGATGCCACGGTGTCAGTGTTCGTATTCGTAACATCATTTTTCAGTGATTTTCGCGTTCTTTGGGAAAATTGATGTTATAAATTTTCACTGAAAGTAGGTGGCATTTTGCAACAAAGGTGGCATGTATTTTATTGTTAATTTTTTAAATCTGCAAAAAAATCATGACGGTACGCGGAGTTGTAGAAATGAAGCTGCGTTCGAGTTGATGGCTTTTCGAACGTAAAAGATATTTAGAACATATTATTTTAATATCTTAAAATACCAGTAGATCGTGTGAAAAAATCCCATTATTGAACGAAAAATGCGAAATTAGCGTTATTTTAACATTTTATCACTTTTTTTAAGAACTAAAGAGTAACATAACGCCGCTTTCGTTTAAAAATACCAAAGTTTTTGTTGAAAGATCCTACGATTTGATCAAATATTGATTATGCCGTCGATGAAGTATATTTGTTAACGTATTTAATTTACAAAGAGAAAAAATTGGGGATTTTTACTTTATTATCTTCGGCCTTTACGTTCGTCACATGCATTACGTTATCACAATATTGAATTAACCGATCGCTTGTCGTTTGAAAAGATCAATGAAATATTATGAAAACCTGTGACAAATTCAGGGCACTCTCTATTTTAGTTCCCCCTACACTACCCCTACAGATTCCCCTTCCACTACCAGTTCCACTTCTCCTACCGGTTCCCCTTTCACTACCGGTTCCCCTTCCCTACCGGTTCCCCTTCCCTACCGGTTCCCTTTCCCTACCGGTTCCCCTTACCCTACCGTTTCACCTTCCCCTACCGGTTTCCCTTTCACTACCGGTTCCACTTCTCCTACCGGTTCCCCTTTCACTACCGGTTCCCCTTTCACTACCGGTTCCCTTCCCTACCGTTTCCCCTTCCCCTACCGGTTTCCCTTCTGGCTCACCCTCACCTTCCCTCCCCATTTCCCTTACCCTCCCCCCTTTTTTTCTCTTCCCTCCCCTTTACCCACCCCTTCTCATTCCCCTCCCCCTCCCCTACCCCTTTCCCTTTTCATTTCCCTTCCAACCCTCCCCCTATACCCCCCCCCCACCCCTTCCCCCCGCCTTCCCGCCCTTCCCGCTTCCCCTCCCTACCCCACCCTCCCCCCTGCCCCACCCCACCCCGTTACCCGCCATTACCATTACCCCCTCCTCCCTTACCACCTTTCCCCCTTACCACCACCACCCGTTACCGCCTTATCACCCTCAACCCTTCGGGGTCTGTGGTATGAGGGGTGACTATGAATTTGGGGTTCAGTGTGTCCAAGGGTGGCGAACGTATTAATTCATTCAGCATTTAAAAAAAAACACCTTTTTTATGAATTTATTTTATTTATTGAACATACAAGTCATTTCGGCCCCAAAATGGGAATGAAAGTTGATAGTCTTTTTTCTCGCAGCTGTCTTTTGTTTCACTTCCACATACCATGAATCGTATTTATTTTCTCCCGAATTGTCTTTTCTGCAGGCAAAGTTTGCACGAGTTATCTGGGTCGTACGAATTTTGGCACATAATACTCGGGCGTGATCCTTAAGCGGTTAATGGTTCCCGGGTGACGGTTCCCACACCGCCTCCCAAATTGTTAATAAAAACACTTCTTCAATAAAGAATGGTTTAACAAGCTTTCGTTCTACAAATTCAGCGACCGTTTTCGAAATAAAATAATTTGGATCGGAAAATTGTAATAGCACTTTAAACCATGTAAAACCCATCTCTTTTTCTTTGCCTCCGTAAAGGTTTCATTAGATTTCAATTTTATTACTCCCCAGTAACCACGTATAAGGTCGTTTGCTCTTGGACTGGGTTTTAAGTCTACAGCTAGGGGAATCGAATTTTGGAGAAATTTCGCATCCCTTCCTGAGGTGGAGCCAGAAATACTACCCTATCCATTTCCTTCCCTTAGTAAATACTTGTCGGAATAATCCTGTTGAACCATCAATAAGGGATTTATTGGAAGAACCACTCCTTCCTACACTTTTTTAACAATGTTGTAAAGTGCCCGTTAACTCTATTAACCCCCGTATTTACTCCTCTTACTGTTTTTATATCTCTTGCCAGTTCATTTATCCTTCTAATTTGACCTATGTCTTGAACATCCGCATTAAATATTTAATATGGTTTTCATGGTTTGAGTAATTGCAACATGTAATTGAAATAAATTAATTAAAATTTACTTTTTAATAGCCACTTTATTAATATATACATACAAAAATTGCAACTATTTTTAAATAGGTAAAACTTCAAAAAATTTGAATATTAGAGTTAAGGAAAACCTAAGGTGTTTAAGAGTAACGGCTGCGCTGCCTGTTTCATACATAACATAATTTTGGATTTGAGGGCAAAATACCCATCCAAACTGAGTTACATATTTTTTTAAAATTAAAAGTTTAGTAAATATCTAGTACTGGTGAGAAGTATTTTATTTATTTTTGTTTTAAATTATGACGCACAGACCATGAAAAAAATATTTATCATAATTTTATAGGCAACTTAGAAAATGCTTTGCGGGTTTATTAATATATTTGCCATGTAAATATGATTACGTACATAAGAAAAATAAAAATAAAACATTTAAAATGTGTTTTCGGGTCGATATTTTAAATTATGTAGGGCAAATTTGTGTTCCAAGGTATATTGGTTATTTTTAATGTAACGTAAAGTCCACCATAATGTTAACTTCAACATTAAAAAAAACATATATATTTCTTTATATTTTCAAAGTAGATGGGGTAAAACTTTTTTTTATATCACCGTTATCTCACAAATAATTGTTAAAGTTTCCTCTAAAATATCGAAAAATCAATTCCTTTAATGGCCTATATTTCATAATGAAAAACAAAAATAAGTAAATTACTTCCAATCGGTACAAGATATTTACTATAGTTTTTGATGAAAAAAAAAGATTAGGTTTAGGTGAGTATTTTTTCCTCAAATCCAAAATTATGTGTTATATGAAACAGGCCGCGCAGTCGTTCCTCTTAATTAATAATAATTATTCTGAGTTTGCCAATCACATTTTGGAAAATATTAATTATTTTGATATAAGCAGAGGTTTAAAATTTTACATACAAATACAACCGGTTCACAACTAGGAACATTTGAAATTTTAGAAACTAGTAAAAGTGTTAATAGTCGATTAAATATAAGTAATGATATTTTTTTTAAATAGCTATCTCTTACATATACGTGTTTCGTAAGCGATGCTTTCTTCATCGGGAATATATAGAATACTAAAAATAGTAATGTCATGTATAGAGACAAATGATAAAAATAGAACACAATAATGTAAGAATAGACAAATTATAAAAATAAACAAAAATTGATTAAAGTAGGTAAGTAATTAATCAAAAATATTGTAAAACATTGAGTAAAAATTTACATTAGAAATTAAAAAGAAATTGTTATTTTTATTAATATTAACTTGAACATAGATTCAAGAGATGGCTCTTTATTTATTAAATTTAATTCATTATTAACGCTTTTTCATATTTCCAAAATTAAAAATTTATTTAATTATTTTGAAGAAATTATA
Organism: Halesus radiatus; assembly: GCA_022606495.2. NCBI lineage: Eukaryota > Metazoa > Arthropoda > Insecta > Trichoptera > Limnephilidae > Halesus > Halesus radiatus. The sequence continues at coordinate 111,499 of JAHDVE020012434.1, forward strand.
ATACAATAATTATCTCATAAATATTGATATCCGGATCAACTGCTTTGAAGGCAACTATTCTGACCATTACACCACCAACTATTACAAGAATGAAGGCATACATTCATTATATGTACTGAAATTAAGATTTTTTTATTTTATTATTATAGAATTAGATGTTACGTTATATACTCGCATCGCATTTGAAACAAGACAATATTATTATTACAAACATTTATTATGTACAAAAAGTAACTCTAAGTCATGTCAAAAAAATTTTAAATTCAAATTATTTATTTTAAAAAATAAGCTGTTTTTTTTTGTTTGTCCTGTAAAGTTGCCAAAATGGACGTAGGTAATTTATGAATTAAGGTGGCGACATAATACCAACAGCTAAATGTAAAGGTGAAATTAATTTTATGGATTATTAATATGAAGACCTCGGAGACCACACTTTGGAAATAATTTTAAATGAAAATACCAAACCAGGAAAGATTATTTATGTTACTTACCTATCGATAATGATTTTGGAGTAAATGGCATTCTGGGGTAAAAAAAACTAATTTGCACTTTACAAAATAATTTTTATTGTTATTACTACCAATTGGCAATATCGGTGGCTTCCTTTACCAAAAAAGCATAAAATTGCGAAAAAGGGGCGGGAATGAAGCTATTCCCAGCAAGTTTAGTATATTTTTTATGCTATAAAGCTCGACGCTTTCTCGCAATTTTTAATGCAATCTCTGATCTAAAATTTCATTTGAATATATATATTATAGGTTTTAATAATATTATTCCAAATCTTCAATAGGGTCTCCGTAGTGCAGTGTAGTGCTCATCGAGTTTTGCTTGAATCACGAGGAACCGGGTTTCGCTTCCGAGATCATTACAAATATGAATGTACGAGGCATGTTCAGAAAGTAAGTCTACTATATTTTTTTATTTTTTTATTTTTTATTTAATATGATAATTTTTTTTACAGAGAGTATATATATATGTTTTTAGAGGTTCTGAAGTGGGGAAGGAGCTGGTGGGAGAGTTCTTCGAGGAGGGCATAAAGAAGCTTGTGCCACAGCTCACGCAATGCATTGAACGGGATGGCGATTATATGGAAAAATAGTCAACATTTTCTTGTAATTTTTTTTCAAACATACTTTATGTATGGCACAAGCTTCTTTATGCCCTCCTCGAAGAACTCTCCCACCAGCTCCTTCCCCACTTCAGAACCTCTTTCTGCACCTGCTAGTCGGTTTAAAATTTAATTCCACCCATGTGTGTGCCTTCAGGGAGGTGAAAATATAATAATCTGAAGGCGGTCAAGTCAGTGGAATACGGGGGTGGTTCAAAACATCTCAACCTAATGAATCCAAGAGCGCCTTGGTGGCTAAAACTGTACGAGGACGGGCGTTGTCGTGCAATAAGCACAGTTCTCTCATCAGTATTCCCCTCCTTTTGAGTTTTTTTTAGGTTCTCACAATATAATTATACATTGTTGGTTTCCCCAAAATGGTCCCTTCTCGGTTCCAAAACACTGAGGCCATGATTTTTTTTGGTGAAATAGTGGTCTTGGTTTTTTGACAGATGGGGAATTGGTATGACGCCACTTTGACGGCTGTTTTTTTGTCTCGGGCGTATAGTGAGCCACCCACATTTTATCTCTTGTCATAATAGAGCTCAAAAAATCCTCACCTTCACAGCATGCGGCTCGCACTTGGCGGGATTTCTTACCGACATCTTTCTCGCAACTGGACACCGTGTACTACCATGTTCCTGCGATGCTCTCTCTGGTGACGAGATCCCCCTCTACTACTCAGTGTTGCCAACCCTCAAAAAACAAAAAAAAACCACAGCCTGTTATGGTTACAGTACACTTACTTTCTGAACATGCCTCGTATATTGATAAAGTCTGCTTATTTCGCATAAATATAAAAAGCGATCTTCTGGTAGTAGTTTTATCCCTGTGTTATTCCACACCAGTTAGCAATAATGTCAATATATAAAGTGGTTAAGTTTTACAATGAAACAGAAAGGGGTAGTAATAATACATTGCCTGAAAGTAAGAAGATGTTAAACAAAGGGAAACGGGGTTACTGCGAGCTGTTATTTATCGCAAACGCATTCGTACATATGAATTAGATGAAATAAGCACACTAACACATACTACATATAAATAGTCCAGCTTTATACCTAACGTAACTTTTACGGGGTGTCCGGGGAAAGGGTGCAGTAACTTCGGGAGATGATTCTATATGCATGACAGTAGTGCAAGTAAAAAAGACCGAAATTCCATCGAAGAACTTTTTTTTTCATACGAACAATTCAACTTTTTTAACCTGTAGAATAAACGTTTGGAATTTCAAAGAAAGTTGTTTGTTTTTTTTTTACTATCATGTATATCATCAATGCCTGGTGATCGACAAATCCTAAACAGATTTGTAAGAACAAATTCTCACATACTTCTAATATCTAGGGCCATCTATAAGTGACGAAGTAAGTTGTGAAACAGAAGTGAAAAGAAGGATTTGCATGACAAAAAACTCCATGAGTAAAATGCAAAAGATATGGAGTAACGGAGTCATTACAAGATGAGGCTCGTCAGTGAGGAGATTCTCCAGATATTTCTTTACGGTGTGGAAACATTGCTACTCAGAGCAAGCGACGGAAGCAGATAGACGCTCTTGAAATGTGATGCTGAAGGAAAATGCTCATGATTCCATGGACAGCCATGCTCACAAAAACATCAATTCTAGAATAGCTTGGTATCCACAATAGGCTATCAACTGTCTGCCTACCACGTATCCTCAGATTCTTTGGACATGTCGCTCCAAGAAATTCGATCATTATATTCATGAATTCGATCATTATCCGGCAGCTTATTCAACATGCAAGCCGCCATACACAAAATGAGTCGGAAGATCAACACGTTCTCATGAAGCCGACGTCGACTGTGAATGGGTGTTTCGCTCGTGTCTATCGGGTTTCACGTATCGGTGTACTGGGGATCCATGCAGCTAATTCCTTCTCGTAGGCTCCATTGAAAAGCCTGTAGAACAGACTCAGCATACCTACATTGCATCAGTGCATCAGAGATGGCAAGAGATGGCAGAGGTGGTCTGTTAACAACGGGTTGTCAATCAGACGCATCTCCCTCATTTGTATAGGATCAAGCAGGTTTATCAGATATTTTGGAGCTCCACACATTGTTGCTGCTCCCATTGTAACAGCTGTATCGGCGTTGAAGCCATTTTCAATCTGTGGGTACGCCACATTGAATCAATTTATTTATAAAATGTACCTATATGATTTTATTTACCCCTAACCAATTTTTACTTTTAAGGTGTTTACCTTTTACAAATGTATTATTTTTCATAAATGAATTAAAAATTAATTAATTGATAAACTAAAGTTCTTAAAAACTTAAGACAAGATTTTTGTGCATAGCGCAAAGGGTAACAATTATTATTTTTATAAACAATAATTATTAATCTAAAACACTCATCCAAATTGAAAAAAAAAAAAAACCTTCCGAGCAAAGATAAATATCACCGGCAGGACTCGAACCCGCACAAAATGTGTTTAAAAAAATTTAGCCGTTACAAGCCTCTCTCATATTAATAAAGTTGGTTGTTTACAGGTGAAAATATAATAAAAACAGTAATTATTAAATGGAACACTAGTATATATTGATTAACTTGGCGGGTTTGCGATAAGCCGACGTAGCTCAACGGTAGAGCATCTAACCGGACATTAGAAGGGTGCGGGTTGGAGTCCTGCCGGCGACATTTATCTTTGCTCGGAAGGTTTTTTCAATTTGGATGAGTGTTTTAGATTAATAATTATTGTTTATAAAATAATAATTGTTACCCTTTGCGCTATGCACAAAAATCTTGTCTTAAGTTTTTAAGAACTTTAGTTTATCAATTAATAAATATTTGACAAGTCAAAGCAATTTTCACCAATAAAATGTAGACATAATTTGTCTCGAAGCCATCTATTTGAGGGATTTAGCCGTTACAAGCCTCTCTCATATTAATAAAGTTGGTTGTTTACAGGTGAAAATATAATAAAAACAGTAATTATTAAATGGAACACTAGTATATATTGATTAACTTGGCGGGTTTGCGATAAGCCGACGTAGCTCAACGGTAGAGCATCTAACCGGACATTAGAAGGGTGCGGGTTCGAGTCCTGCCGGCGACATTTATCTTTGCTCGGAAGGTTTTTTTTTTTTCAATTTGGATGAGTGTTTTAGATTAATAATTATTGTTTATAAAAATAAGAATTAAAAATTACTTTGTTATCACCACTTTATTAATATATATATAGAGATCCCCTCTCGTACTATGTTGATCAGGCGCGACGGTACGCCAGGAATTTGTTGATCCGGAGGAATTTGTTGATCCACCCTAATTTGTTGATCCAATACCAAATCAGGCATATAAACGTTGATCCAAAAGATCAACTTTCGTCACATAGTTTTTGATGTAAACCACGCCCATTTTTCCATCACATATACATTTTACACTTTTTCCCTTTGTTGATCCGATTTGAATGAACCAATCAGGGCGCTGTGTTTATCAAAGGCGTGCACGTTGTTCTTCACTGTGCTCATTTGTTGATACGATTTAAATGAACCAATCGGAGTGCTTTGTTATCAACTGGTTCTTAACGAGTATAGGTACCGCCGCCCCGGAACGATTCGTTGAATTAACACTACCTTGACGATTTTTTGCGAATAACGCACAAGAGTCCCAACTGCTTCTAACTTGAGAGATTCAATTTCGGAGGCAGGCGTAGACACCGCCACCCGGAAACCATTTAATGGATAACCAACACCTCTACCGTAGGTCACCTCAAGTGGTTCGTTACATTTAGTGACTTAGCAGGGGTGCCCGGGTTCTTGCGGGTGAGGTTTGTTCAGGTCTTTACAGTAGAGTATTTATGAAATGATGTATGATTTTTCTATGAGAATTCCGCACAAAAGTCCCAACTGCACAAGAGTCCTGACTGCACAAGAGTCCCAACTGCTTTCAACCTGGTAGATTCGATCTAGGAGGCAGGTGTAGGTACCGCTGCCCGGGAACCATTTAATAGATAACCACATCTCTGTCATAGGTCTCACCAAGTGGTTAGATTCGTTTGGTGAATTAGCAGGGGTGCCCGGGTTCATGAGGGTTAAGTTTTTGCACGTCTTAACAGTAGAGCTTGTATGAAATGATATATGATTTTTCTATGAGAATTCCGCAGAAAAGTCCCAACTGCACAAGAGTCCCAACTGCACAAGAGTCCCAACTGCTTTCAAACTGGTAGATTCGATCTAGGAGGCAGGTGTAGGTACCGCTGCCCCGGGAACAATTTAATAGATAACCACACCTCTGTCATAGGTCTCACCAAGTGGTTAGATTCGTTTGGTGAATTAGCAGGGGTGCCCGGGTTCATGGGGTTTAAGTTTTTGCACGTCTTAACAGTAGAGTTTGTATGAAATGATATATGATTTTTCTATGAGAATTCCGCACAAAAGTCCCAACTGCACAAGAGTCCTGACTGCACAAGAGTCCCAACTGCTTTCAACCTGGTAGATTCGATCTAGGAGGCAGGTGTAGGTACCGCTGCCCGGGAACCATTTAATAGATAACCACATCTCTGTCATAGGTCTCACCAAGTGGTTAGATTCGTTTGGTGAATTAGCAGGGGTGCCCGGGTTCATGGGGTTTAAGTTTTTGAACGTCTTAACAGTAGAGTTTGTATGAAATGATTGATTTTTCTATGAGAATTCCGCAGAAAAGTTCCAACTGCACAAGAGTCCCAACTGCACAAGAGTCCCAACTGCTTTCAACCTGGTAGATTCGATCTAGGAGGCAGGTGTAGGTACCGCTGCCCAGGAACCATTTAATAGATAACCACACCTTTGTCATAGGTCTCACCATGTGGTTAGATTAGTTTGGTGAATTAGCAGGGGTTCACGGGTTCATGGGGGGTGAGATTTGTCCAGGTGTTAACAGTAGATTATGTATAAAATGATAAATGATTTTTGTATATGAATACCGCATAAGAGTTCAGACCGCACAAGAGTCCCAACTGCCTTCAACCTGGGCGATTTAATTTGGGAAGCAGGTGTAGGTACCGCCGTCCCGGATTTAATGGAAGAGCAACCCCTCTACCATAGGTCACCTCAAGTGGTTCGCTACGTTTGGTGACTTAACAAGGGTGTCCTGGTTTATGGGGGGTGAGGTTTTGAAGTCTTAAGAGGAACGGCTGCGCTGCCTGTTTCATACATAACTTAATTTTGGATTTAAGGCCAAAATACCCATCGAAACTGAATGATATATATATTTTTTTAATTAAAGTTTTAGTATATTATAATAAAACAAATATAAAACTTTTTTCCACTTTAATTTTTATTTGACCGTAACCGGGTTTCAGCTCGTTAGGGCCATCTTCAGACTGGTCCTAACGAGCTGAAACCCGGTTACGGTCAAATAAAAATTAAAGTGGAAAAAAGTATTATATTTGTTTTATTATAATACACTATAATGGAATTCCACCATGTATTAACAGTTTCAAAAATAGAAATATTAAAAAGTTTTAGTAAATATCTAGTACGGATGATAAGTATTGTATGTATTTTTGTTTTAAATTATGAAGAATATGCCATGAGAAAAAACAAATTTTCACAATTTTAGAGGCTACTTTGAAAATTATTAGCGGGTTTATTGTTTTTTATTTTAATGATTATATTTGCTATGTAAACATGATTACGTAAATAAAATTATAAAAACAATACGTTTAAAAAAAAAACGTTTTTTCGGGTCGATATTTTACATCATATGTACGGCAACTTTGTGTTCCAACATAAATTGGTCGGTTTTAATTTAATGTAATGTCCACCATAATGCTTATTTTAAACATTTTTTTTTAATATTATATTTCAGTGTATTTTAAGAACACGGGGCAAAACTTTTATTTTGAATCACCGCTAGACCACAAATAATTGTTTAAGTGCCTCTAAAATGGCAAATAATCAATTCCTTTAATGGCCTCTCATCAAATAAAATTGCTTAAATGGATTTTACTGTGTTTTGTGACTAGATCTGAATAGCCAGGTACTTCCTCACATTCCTTTACCCACCTTCTTTCCATTCCTCTACCATCAGCCTCACAAAATACCCAATTTTGGGGTACAATAATCTTACTTGCTTGAGCGGTGCTCACAAGAATAAAAGTTAGTTAGGTGCGCTGTTATTTGTTTTCATTATTTAATGTTCAAACGACGAAACGGTTTTACTAAAATTTATAATAAAAATAAAACCGGGAAAAATACATTTAAAAAAAATGTATTTAAAAATATTATTATTAAACAGTGTTGGCGATAAACCGTTTTACTAAATTTTATAATATAATTAAAACTGTGGAAAAATATTTAAAAAGAAAACATTAATAAAATCGGCACAAGTTGGATTTGAACTGTAACCACCGTAACTAAACAATAATTTTGGCGACCGACTTAACCGCTCACCTAGTTGTCTGTTGGCGGAAATTGCTGATTTTAGCTATTTATAGTAATTAATTGTAATTTTTGTTAAAAATCATTGATTATAAATTTATTGTTTGAGCACTGTAAGACATATGATTTTTGTATAAAAATTGCTTGAAATGGCTTATGCCGTATTTTGTGACCAGATTTGAATAGCCAGGTACTTCCCCACCTTCCTCTAACCCATCTCCTTCTCATCCCCTCTGCCATCAGCCTCACAACATACCCCAATTTGGCATGACACAGTCTCGCTTGCTCCAGAAGGTTAGGAGCAGTTGTGCGGACCCTTGTGTGCTGCTCACATGAATATTAGTTTGTTAAGTATCGTTTAACTAACTTTAGCAAAAAAAAATTTTATCTTGTACACAATTTTGATTGTAGGGCTACAGAAAAGTATTAAATATTAAAAAAGGGAAACTCTAATGCAGGAATAATCGTAATGATTAGAATTACAAGTTGATAATAGCCTAAAAACAACATAATTTAAATAAAAAGATTTTTTTAAAGTACATACTAATAAGATTGTTTTAAGTTTATCTAACTAGCAATCACACCGTGTCCCCAAAGGGGTGGGCAGAAAGGACGAACCGCCGAATAACTCGATCTTGGCACACACTTCTTGCTTTATTCACGTGCCATGACTTGGGCATCCTCAACTACTTCTATCATTTAATTTCACGTCATATATTATACTTTCAATACCTTTTTCTTTCATCCACTCTACATACCCAAACCATCTAAGTGTACGCTTTAATCAGCCTTTCAATATTTCCAGATCTTCAATTTTTTTAACACAGTCGTATATATTAAGTTAGTTTAAGAAACATAACTTACATATACCTACGTAATTATAATTTTTAGTATTATCTCTGGGGTATAAGATAATAATAGTAATAATAATAATTGGATGATTTGTATAGCGCCGCTTTTGTGAAAAATCACCTCAAGGGCTCTCTAAGAGAATGCAAGAGAAAATACTATAATTATTATTAAGTCATTCATTAGAACATTATTTATTTCATTTAGATATGTTTGATGTCGTTGATGACAGCTTATTTGATAGTTTTATGAATATGATCAAAAAATATAAAATTTATAATCTAGCTCAATTGAGGGCAATATTTGCAAACATGCAACATTCCACTACTATAATTGCAAAAATTAACCTTGATTGCCATTTCATGGAGAAAAACTCTTTTTGGGAGCTTTAAATATAAATCGTTTACATGATTGTTCACGTAAATGATTCATGTCAAAATATGGTGAAACTTAAAAAACCGGCTTATTCCAATTCCATTTAGCTTCCAATATAGAAGTAAATATCACCTGTATGCTCATTTAGAGTATTCATCTTATTGCCGCGAATTGAAGAACGCACAATCGATTATAATCTGCACAATATTTAATACCATTGTCATCCATTTCTCGATGAAGAAAAGCAATAGTCTCGACAGGTCTAAAAATCAAAACTCGCTAGAAAACTCACCGAAAATCTCTAGGAATGCATAAAAATGTGAAAAACGATCATGTTATTTTGTTGATTTATGCAAATATTAAAAAAAAAACTCATAAAGTTCGACAAAACTACTGAATTCTCACATACGTTTATCACATACCTGGGCATTTTTGAAAAGCGTTATTTTGTATTATTAGGGGAATCCTACAATCCACAACTTGTAACGAGCGAGATAGAGAATCCAGATAATGTCACTCTTCTTTCAAATAACTTGTCAATGTGTTAGACAGAGAAAAAAAACCGTAAACATTCATTTCAACTTCACTAACGAAAGAACAGTAAATATATATGTTTTATGTTACATCTCTTTC
>JAHDVE020012435.1:0-54479 GCA_022606495.2 Halesus radiatus
CGGTTCAATGCACACTGCCTGTTGTCGGGCAGCCACGAGTTGTCCTCCTTCCATAGTAGGCCGGTCTCCCACCGTCCCGTGTCGAGTAAGCGCGTTGTATTTTCCATGAGGGCCTCTGCGCGCTGTATATCGGTAGAAACACGACTTATGGCAGTCACACCGAGTGAGTCGACCGCGAAGTGGTGTTTAATCAGATCGGTGACTTTCTGATCTGCTTCGGCTCCTTCCCCTATAATGTTGAGCGTGGTCCCGTTGTCTGCATCGCGCCTTGTGCCCCCAGGTTTAATCCAGCCGAGAGCTGTTCGTGACGTCATGCGGCCACCCTTTTCTTCGTGTACCTCCCGTGAAACGATCAAATGCGCATTGTCCTGTCCAATTAACATTTGTGGTTTTACTTGCCGACGCCCGGCTACCGTTTGTTTCGGGAGGTCCAGATCGATTACTGTATTGGCGGTTATAATATATTCGTCCCCGTCACCACGTACTGATAGTTTAACACGTCGGGATGTGCTGTCGGATGAGCACATCCCATTGGCACCGTGTATGCGAAGTCCATGGGGTGGCCCGTTTACCCCCACTTTGTCAGCGAGTTCAGCGTCGATGAGGGTAACGGTTGACCCCTCATCGAGCAGCGCATGTGTTAATATCTGTCCTTTGGGTCCACATATTTTTACTGACACTACTTTTAATAATACGGCACTTTGTCCGAGCCAAGTTGTGCCCACTGTTTCACTTGCTGTGGCTGGGGGTGACGCGTATCGCGACGAATCATGGAGCAATTTGTGGTGCGACAGGCGGCAGGTGCCGACACCGCAACTTGTGCGTGATTTACACTTTCGCGTGTAATGTCCCTTTTCTAAACACTTGTGGCACACGCGTATATTTTTCACAAACTCCCACCGGGTGGGAATGTCCATTGCGGCGAACTGCGGACAATCGCGTAATTTGTGTAAACCGCCGCACTTTGCGCACTTTTCCCCGTTCACCATACTTTTTTCACTTTTGTCCGATATCATCGTAGCACTCTGTGCATGTACTTGTTCGCGGCGGGCCCGGCCCGACCGGGCGTGATCGACGAGTCCTGACCGCGGGACCGCCTTCGCGAGGCGTTTGAGAAAGGCCGCAAACTGGTGGATATCTGCAGCCTCTGCATTGTCTGCCACTTTATCTAACCATGCGATACGCATTGCCAGAGGCATTTTTGAGGCCACCTCACTGAGCAGCGCTGGGTTGCTCAGGTAATTATCGGACAGATTACCCAGCGACGCCACAACATTCTGCACCGTCCCAGAAAATTCAACCAGTGCTTCATTTGATGCGTCCTCTGCCAATCGTGGTAATTTCTTGATTTTCTCGTACATTATGGTGGCTATCGCGTGCGCACCGCCGAATCGGTGCTTGAGAACGTCCATGATTTCCGGCACCTGAGCGGGGTCCATGAGTAATGGATTCACGGCGTCGCGTGCCTTTCCACGTAGCGCGCGTTGTAATCGTATCAGATTTTCGGCCGCTGTCATTCCACATGTTGTCGTGGACTGCTGGTACTGGGCCTGAAATGCAGGCCACTCGATTGGGTCCCCGGAGAATGTTGGCAAGTCCTTTGCCGTTGACTGCCGTGCGATAAAGGACGCCATCCGGTTGTCTTCTTCATGAGCCCTTGGGGTACTTCCGGATTGCGAGCTGCGAAAGGCCTCTGCCATAACCGCGGCGATCTGCGCAAGCGGGTCCTGTCTGTAGTTAACCCACTCTCGTGTGTGGCGGGCCGTCTCGTCCGCTGTCGGATTTCCTGGGAATTGCCTAGGAATTGTGTGGCTAGGTAGCGGACAGTACGCTTGATGCTGGGCCTCGGGGAGGGGTGATGCACCAGGCGCCGTTGGTTCAGAGGTAGGCGACCGTGGTTGCTCAGGCGGCCGTAGCGTGTCGAGCTGTGCTGATGCGTCAAGGGGCCTCGGTGTCTCAAGTGGTCGCGCTGTGTCAAAGGAGCGTGATGTGGGGAGCTCGAGCGGCTGCCTCGAAACTCCCAATGCGGCGATCAATTGCTCGATCTGCCGAGCTGAGTCCCTGCTGCGTTTTCTCTCTGCGCGTAATTCTCGTTGCAGCTGATGGAGAGTATCCTCAGTAGAAGCTTCACTATCAGACGTCAGGTGCTCATCCGCGAAGGCAGTGATGGTCCCTGTAGAGGCGGGTTCGGTGGCTAGAGCCGCTGCCGAGGCAGCTTGTGCTCTGGTAGCCCGGGCAGCCGCACTTGATTGTTCGGCTCCGTATACAGCTGGGCTGGCAGAACTTGGGCCAGGGGGTGTAGGGGGTGCGAGGCTGGGCCCCTCAGGGTCACGGCTTGTGACATCTCGTTTACTTGCGTCTTCGGGGGCACCTTTGCCAGAGCGTAGATTTCGGGACATCTTGGTAGCGGCTGGGTACTAGATCCGTAGTTCGGGGATCACTATGTGACTTGATCCGTGCTCGAGAGGACCACTATGTTCCAGACACTTCAGGGTCCGGTCCATAGACTATAAAAATAGGGTGCTGGTCAAGTCGTTATCGTATCCGTGATGTCTCGGGCGTCGGGCTCGCTCTGGATTTCCAAATATTGTTCCTTGCAAAGGGGAAACAATGTCGACTTTTGTAAATCCTGCTGTGGTCGGGTATCCAAAGGTGAGAAGTCAAAGGCAGTTGTAGGTTCCAGTTGAAGAGATAGCGTTGGGTTGAGCGAAGAAATGAGACTGCCTTGGAACGGGCCGTGTGCTTGTATTTATACTCCCGGGCGCTAAGCCGGGCGCGATATGCAGCGCTTCCCGAATTTGCCTGAGGCGAGGGTTTTCTGGGCTCGTGGCACGCGCTGGGTAATGCTCAGAAAATCTTAATATTCTTCATTATATTGGCAGTCTTGTATTCTTCCTCTCAACCCAAATTACTTCTCTCTATCATATTTATTTATTTAGTTATTATGAAAACAAGAAAGAATATGGGGTCCCAGGCCCAGTTATAATCGGGGAATTCTTACATATAATTCTTACATCTGAACATATATTTAAATTTATTAGTTTTTAATACAAAGAGGAGTCCGGGCTATCTTTCTGCGATATTTATTATTTTATTTTATCGGCCGAACTCCGTTAAAATTAACCAAAATATTGAATAAACAGTTATCCTGAGTTCTTAGCGTTGCTAAACAATCCGAGGAGACTGGGATTGGTCCGAGCGACGACCAATCAAAACCACTCAGAGCCTTAGCAGGCGAGGGGAAATGAGGACTGGGGTAACGTCCGGTAGGGCATCGTAAATACTGCGCGGGGAGTATTTTTTAACCATTCCACAGTAGCGCTTCGTGGTGAGAGGTCCCACAAGACCCGTCCGGTATAGTGCCTTCCATATCAACGACTCCTCTGTGCGATCATCTACTCTTCACTGTACTAAACCGCAAATATAGCTGTGAAAACTAATGTTCTAAACCCTTGTGGGACTTGCATTTGGATCTTATTTTAACAGACATAACGTCGTCATTAGAATATCAGACAGTTTGTTTTGTTTACTGATATTTAAATAAAAAGGTGATCCGAAGAACCATCTCATCAGCACTGGTACGCTGCCGGAAGACGTACCGAACGTGAGTTCGACATTCTTTATACTTGGTTGAAATTTCCCAAAAAACAAAAAAAAAATTGCGTCTACCACTGAATAGATAATATCTGGAGTTGTGATTTATAGCAATATGAAAGAAAACTGTCATGGCCAATATGCAAGACCTCTTGACCCATGTACCTCAGACAGGCCAATGAAAATGACTAACTGTTATATGAAGAATTTTGATATTTAAATACGTTTGAACAATCTAACCAAACATAAGAAAAATCAACTTGCTGAGAGCACACGAACACGCCGTCAACACACTTCTATCAGTTCATCTCTTCAGTCGTTTCGATCTTCAGGAATTTCCATTTGAAAGCAAGACGGAGTTTCGTAACTCACATAAAACTTTCTAAGAACTATAATTTGATATTTTCCTAGAAGATCGTTCCGATAAAGAGTTTTCAAGATTAAGAAGTTAGGTTAGAGTTGGGATTATGGAGGTTGGGTAAGAGGGTGGATGTGTAGAAAAATAAATTGAAGCAGTAATTTGAGCTAGGTCACAAAATCCCAATCCCACAATCAGTTTTTGATGAGATTTATGTTTATTTATATCACGTCGAATGAGAATAATTTCGCATTAAATATTGAATCTACAGAGCAGAAATCTGTCTAAACATCCACAATGCGAGATAACTTCCTCTCAGATTCAATTAATATGGATGACGCTAATAGAAGATTGACGTCAGATTTTCAGCAGAAATCTTGTTGTTTAAACATTGTACTTCAATTATTGTAATCGATAACTTGAAGGTTAAAATAATGAATAATAATGATGTATTCTGGACATAACTTATTTCGTAAAAAAATACTGAATTTTTTAGGTATTTATTTATTTAGGGTAAAACTTAACTTTTTTGTTTGGAAGTTTTATTTACTATGTACTTTTGCTACTTTTGATTTATTAATTTCGGTAACGGCTTCGACACAACTGTGTAATTAACTAGCGTTCTTAAAACTAACTTAAATTAAACAAGTACAGAAACAAATTAGTCACCATTAGGTGAGGGTAGTGGGAGCGATGATTTGGAGGGGGGTGGGCGGTGGGAGGAGTCAAAGTTACTAGGAAACATGGTTAACAAAGGTGATTCACAGGAAGCTGTTATTTTGTTTACTAAATTCATTTTAGATTGAATTGTTTTGTTAATTTCTGACGTTTCTAAGGCGCACATTTTAAAATATGTATTAATATTTGAATGTTTAAACTTAGTTTTTTCTTTTTTGAAGCTATGGCCTGTATGTATTAAATGATTAGAAAATATGGAACGGTTATTTTTGGTGGACCGTCCTCTCTGCCTATCCCTATGGGGAAACGGCGTAATGGTTAGTTAGTTTAGTACATCTACTCTGATGAAAAATGCATTCAAGGTCATTTTCGTCATAATTTACGAAGGCACAAATCATTAATCTAACTGTCAAGAAGTAAGGTAAGACGCTATAATGTAAGCTCTACATTTTAAAAATATTTCTAAAAAAGGATGTCGAATTATATGTAGAGAAAAAAATTCTCCGTTCGAAAAGGGGTTAAAAAAATTGTTTTTATTAGTGCCGGAAAGGTTTAGAAAGTAGTTTGAATGAAATCCAATTTGTAAAACTGTTGCTATAACGTTTTTAAATTAGTATGAAAAATATTGAACCCGCCATGTTGTATTAACGTTAGCCTATAGATATATCACTCTGGTTAGCCACTCATCATATATTCAAAAGAAGAAGGTTTCTTTGGGTAGAATATTTTCATAATTAGTTGCGCAACACAAGTAAATAGATACCTACTTAAGAACTTTATTATTTTGAAATATTTTGAAAAAAATAATGTTTGTAATGTAATAAAAATTAATGAATGTTTCTTTGTTTCTTTGTTTCTTTTTTTCTTTGTTTCTTTGTTTTTTGTTTCTTTGTTTCTTTGTTTCTTTGTTTCTTTGTTTTTTCGTTTCTTCGTTTCTTCGTTTCTTCGTTACTTTGTTTATTTGTTTCTTTCTTTCTTTGTTTCTTTATTTTTTTGTTTCTTTGTTTCTTGTTTCTTTGTGTCTTTGTTTCTTTGTTTCTTTGTTTCTTTGTTTCTTTGTTTCTTTGTTTCTTTGTTTCTTTGTTTCTTTGTTTCTTTGTTTCTTTGTTTCTTTGTTTCTTTGTTTCTTTGTTTCTTTGTCTCTTTGTTTCTTTATTCTTTGTTTCTTGTTTCTTTGTTTCTTTTTTCTTTGTTTCTTTGTTTCTTTGTTTCTTTGTTTCTTTGTTTCTTTGTTTCTTTGTTTCTTTGTTTCTTTGTTTCTTTGTTTCTTTGTTTCTTTGTTTCTTTGTTTCTTTGTTTCTTTGTTTCTTTATTTAGGGATAGCATTAGTCATTACAAGGCATTTCTTTCGCTGTCAAATCAATTATGGCACCCAAACGAAAGCAACATATACCTTTATTAAAAAAAAAATCTCGTGCAAGGCTGGGTACACATTAGCTATTAGGTATAATAATAAACTGCTTTCTAGTAGTTTGTCAAGGGGTACTCATTTAAAAAATTGTCTTTGTTTTTAAAATAGAATAAAAAGCTTAACATAATCACATTCAATAAATCGGCCCTGACAACTTACCCATACAAATTACACCTAGGTATTTATATTATCTTATATTGACTGATTGCCATTTTTGGGGTAATTAATTATCTTATGCATAGTTTGACAGTTTACATATTTGACGAGTCACGTGCCGGCATTAGATATTCTTGACAGTCTTCACAGTATTAACGCCGAAGACAGACGCCCCGGTTTTGCCGGTCGGCTGTTTCAACGAGGTGACACATACAATGGGCAGTATTGTCTGGCTACTGTTATGTACGAGTTGAGTGTGCGGTCGTGTCATGCCGTCGAAAGAAGCATTGAATGTTATTTCTGATAGAACTTAAAAAAAACTACGAGCATGCGAATATCGATCCCTCTCGATTAGAAACTAGCTGCAAATAAATTATTGTAAACTTCAAAGGAGATAATATTAAATTTTCTCCGCATTGATTAAATTAATTGTTCGTCTTTGCATGGAATATTATTATATTTATTAATAAAAAAAAATTCAACCTCAATATCAATTGGTTGGGGCTTTTCACAATATACCATTTAGGCTCAGCAAAACAGAATTTCTATGGATATATTACAAACATCCCTTAAAAACTGGAGGTTTTATGCACTTAAAAAAAATTATACAATTTTGAAGATAATCTCTAATCAGTCAACGAGCTGAACGTGTAAATATATGAAATTCCCTCGATAGAAAAAAATCTCAAAGCATTCTCCGAAAATTAAAAAAAAAAAGTTTGTTCCGTTATTTAACATGTTATAGGTTTGAAAAAAAATTATAGTGTTTCTTTTTTAATGCTACTTAAGACATTCGTTTTGAGATTTTTGATCTATCTTAAATACGTCGTGTTTTATTAATATTTTTAGAAATGTCACTTACGCCCATTTATTCTAAACGCTCTTCACATCGGCGCGCTCTTTCTATCTTTCGAATGATCATATCTGCCTTTCAACAGCGGTCAGTCGTGATTCAGAGCCGATGCTAGACAGACCTCTTGCCTAAATCTAAATTCTCGTTATTCCTGTATTTGTTTGTTATTTTATCTATGTACCTACTGTGATGTATTTTGCACCTGTTTATTATATCTAACTATATATGTAAAAGCCCATATAGGGCGTATGTAATACAATAAATAGATAATTAATAAAATTCTGGTACTCCAACATAAATATTTCTTTCTCTCATTTTCCGTACTTTATATTCGCTAAACTCCTTATAATATATATTTTAATTATCTACATGCATTAAAATAAAATGTATTTATGAGCTACGCACTCATCAAACATATTTGACTTTTACCCTTCAAGCGTGTTAAAAATCACCGAATGTTGATGGTAAAGTCAATAATTTGTACCTAATTAATGTGCAAAACAGATATGGAGTTCCTTAAATACTTTCAGAAAAACCGTGAAAGAAAATAATCTCACCTTAACCAAAGCTGACAAAGGAAACACCATAGTTATTCTAAACAAAATAGACTACGATAATAAAGTGGAAGATTTTTTAAACAGTGATAATTTTAAAACGCTTTCAAAAGACCCTACAAAGAAGTTTCAAGAAGATGTCAAGAAGACAATCAAGAACTGCCCTTTGATATGCGGTGAACCTAAATATAATAATTTAGTATTAGCTAATCCACAGCCTCCTAAACAATATGGTTTAGCAAAAATCCACAAACAAAATTTCCCCATCAGGCCTGTGGTTCCTGCATTCTCTAGCCCCAACTATTATATATGTTCTAAATTTGTATCCTTATTTAAATCCAATAATTTATTCAGATCACATCGTTCAATTAAAAACAATCCATCGAAAACAAATTATTCGATTGTGGACTTTCCCTATTATCTAATGTATTTGTTTGGTATAGATACGTTGACGACATTTTTGTAATTTGGTCGGGTAGCAACAGACAATTAGATAATTTTCTTACTGTCATTAATAACCTTCATCATAATATTAAATTTACGCTGGAACATAATGATAACAACAATTTAAACTTTTTAGACTTAAATATCAATATAGATAATAATAAGTGTGTCTTTAATATCTATAGAAAACCTACACATACTGACTGTGTTATACCATCTACTTCACTTCATCCTTTGTCTCATAAACTTGCCTCCTTAACTCAATGATACATCGAGCCATTAATATACCTTTAAGCAATGAAAATTATATTATAAAACAAATAGCCCTAAACAATGGATATAAACCTGAATTAATTGACCGCTTTAATAAAAAACAAACAATTTTTTTTACAAAAAGGTTTATTTATAGCGGAAATAATAACAACCAATCTAGTTACGACAAAATTTATAAGAAACTTCTTTATACAGGCGACTTATCTTTAAAAATATCCCGTTTATTACCAGATAACATTTCTCCAGCTTTCTACACTAATTCCAAACTAAAAAAATTAATTAACAACAAGGACATTTCTAATAAATGGGTAAAAAGCGGAATATATATTTTAGAATGTAATGAATGTGATACACAGTATGAAGGTATGACTACTAGAAATTTTAAAACTAGAATCAGAGAACACGAACTCTGTTTACGGAATAATAACTTTTCCGAGTTTGCTAATCATTTAATAGAGACAGGCCATAGCTTCAATAGAGAAAAAACTAAGTTTAAACATTCAAATGTTGATAGATATTTTAAATTATGCTCCTTAGAAACTTTAGAAATCAACAAAAAAATTAAATCTAAAATTACTTTAGTAAACAAGATAATAGCTGCCTGTAAATCAACTTTACTAATCATGTTTATTATTAACTTTGACTTCTCCCACCGCCCACCCCCCCTCCAAATCACCACTCCCTCTACCCTCACCTAATTTCTGTACTTGTCTAATTTTAAGTTAGTTTTAAGAACGCTCGTCAATGGCACGGTTGTGTCGAAACCGGTAGCGAATTTATTAATCCAAAAATAGCAAAAGTACATGGTAAATTAAAACTTCCAAATAAAATAATATTGATCTTATAAAAGCTGGCAGTTTGCAATGGCATGGTGATTCCAACCCTGGTGTATGGCAGTGAACCGTGGAATTGCTAGAAGAAGGATGAAAGTACACTGAATGCTGTAGAAATGAGATCTCCCCGACAAATGACAAAAACCATATATGATCGTGTGAATAATGTTGAGAATGCATGCCGTTGTAAGCGTAAGGAGTAAGGGATGCTTAGAAGATTTGGGCATGTAGAGCGAATAAACGAAAAAAGGAGTGTACGGAGAATATATGACGGGAATGTGAATGGAAAAAGAAATCGGGACGCCCGAGGAAGACATGGCACGGTCAAGTGAATCAAATACTTGAGTCGGGTTATGTCCAATGGCGGAATAACAAAAGAGAATGTATGAGACGTTGTATGAATGTGAATGAAGGAAGAAGTGTATGCTTAGATTAAGTTTTTTTGGCGGTCCGTCTTCTCTGCCTACCCCTGCGGAGAAACGGCGTGATAGTTTTTTAGTTTTTCTCAGTTAGTTTTTGCATTGTTCTATTTTAGTTATTAATACATTTAAATTTACAAACTAACTTATACACTATTACATGTAACTAATTATTGTAATTTATATCCTGTTGGGTACTTTACATAATGCTATTTATAGCTTATATGCCATAAAATTTTATTTTGCTAAACTTAATGGGGTTTTTACAATCTATTTTTAATTTATTCATTGGTGTAATTTTGGTTCCTCAGCGCATTATAACATTCTGTACCTTCGTAAAATAAACTGTTCTGCGCATTGAGTTTGTTCCTTTTCGGTAGTCTAATTTCCTTACATGTCCTTGTATTATGTCTGTGAATGTCCATGTTGTAAATAATATTGTCGGAAAAATATTTTGATAACAACTTGTTTCTTATATGTACAAAAATCATTGCGCTTAAGGTCACTTAGTAATTACTAGTAAAGCATATAAATCGTTGAACAACGAAGTGATTCGGTAAATTTCCATGTGATTTCATAACATTTTAATATAAATTTTGTCCAAATTATAATAATATAATAATAATGTTTTTTTTTTAATTAATTTTTTTTTATTTATTTAATATGATAATTTTTTTTTACAGTGAGTATATAAACAAAACATGATTCATATAGTCTAACAAAAAATATAATTAATATAGCTGTTCCTCACTATAAATAAACAAGGTTCTTGTGTTTGGTGAGGGATTATCGCTTAAATAATTAGATCATAATTATCTTTTCGTTTCATTATCTTCTTTTTTTTTATAACAAAATAATAAATAATGATATCCTCGCTGGGATTTCCCGCGCTGAGGATTTCATTTACCAAATATTAAATTGCATTATATTAAATTGATGAAAAAAAATATCGTTGTTGGGTGAGGTGTTTTAAGTTCAGTTGAGTGGTTTCGGTGTTTATATGTTAAAATCCGTAAACTTGGAGTGGGCATGTAAACCAATTTTCTTCATAATTTAGTCAATCCGCTATTCTTAAATAAAATCATCGTCATTTCTCAAGTTGTCAAGATGCTTTGTTACCTTTTTTGTTAACGAGAGACTGATGATGATGGCTGCTGTGAGTAACGATTAATTACGCATTGTTTAATTGTCATTTACATATCGGATTTGCCACTGACAGACGAAAAAATTAATTTCGAATCTAATAGATCACTTTCAAGATGTAATTAGAAATTTATACCGTAACAAAACTTAGAGAAATAAATTTCGAGTTTGAAATAGCTTTCCCATTTCACGTTAACCCCATACAGTAGACCCTGAGGACGATTATTTCCCTCGGGGGTTATGTTATCTTTTGGCATTCTGTGTGGAGGGTATTTTCATGGAAAGTAAGTCCTGGGAAGGAAGAAGGTATGATAGGTGGGTAGGAATCTTGGGTTATCCCAGTACCGCGGTGCAAGGTGATGGGACTGAAGAATCCGGTGGAAGAGGTTAAAGGGTCTTCCTCAACCGCCCGCCCTCCCGGAACCGACCGACACGGAGTTATTGCGTATCCGCCGTCAAGACCGGGAGGCCTATTCCCGTTATTTTTAAGAGAGATTCCTTACGCTTAAAGACTTCTTGATTAACTGGGGAATTCCGGTGAGACATAGTAAAAAGATCCTAAATAGATTGTTAAGAGATTATTTGAAAACAGAAATTCCTTGAAACATCTTCAAGTGACACAAGATTTTGAAACAAAACTTTAAAAAAAAATTACATTATATTATAACGCATTTTAATACATTTTTATTTTATTTTTAAATAGCATAAATAAGCCTTTTAACGAAGAATTATGTTTTGTAAAAAGGTACCTACTTCACTAGGTAGTAATGATCTCTTTTTGTTACTAGTTCTAAAAGTCACATTTTTTGTTGTGGTTAATCTATGCCGACCGAAGAGGTGGTTCGTTCCACTTATTTTACGAACTGGGTTCCTATTCCGAGTTTAGCCACACGGACTCGATTCCTCGGACTCGGTCTTCGTTCCTTTCAGTCCGCACATGTCCAAGCAAAAATCCTTCACATTACGCTATTGAATAGGGACGCCTTTCGTTTCTGACTCCGTTCCAAAATCTTTGCCGTTTCTTGACTGAGAGTTCGGAACGAGTGAATCCGGATTTGCAAACTCGGAATGAGTCCATCGCCTTCGGAATCGGATTCATTGGACTTGGCCGGCCATAACAACTCTCTTCTACCGCGCCTTCCGTGAATTCTCGAAAATGTCAATATCTGTATAATGTTCAATAATGTTTTCTAACTAATTAAGTTTAAAGTGAATAATAACGTAATTTGCTTAATATTGAGTTTTTCTCTTGTTGAAACTGTCATCAGAGAGAACCAGAATAGCAGTTAAGCAAGAAGTTTTTAAGCCTAAGGAAAATGAATATTCCTTATGATTTTATTAATTTTATTTTATACTGAATTTGAGGAGAAAACACAGTTACAGAGAGAAATATTAAAGCAGTTTACATTAAGTGGAGAATTCGGCTGCATCCTAAATATTTCTCTCATATTTACATGATACAGATAAATAAACATTTAAAAATAATATTTTGACAGTTTAAGGGGAAGAAATAAAATAATTGAAGATTGTGTTACAAAAAAATAAATTAAAACGTGCACAATGTCTAAATGAAGTAGCAGAATGTAAATAAGCTTTGCTTTATTTATTTATTTTTATTTATTTATAAAATACATGACATTTAATGAAGACATTTACACAGAGTAGATATATTAGATCACTATACTAGGCGGCTGCCTGTTTCATGGTGACCAATGGAGTATAGTTACTTTGTATGAAGTCTAGTGTAAACATATGGATTTATTACATTAATTATATTAACATGCTGACAATTGGAAAAATTATAAAAAGAAAGTAGAAGATAAAAAGGAGAAAAATACATGCGTAAGGATTAGATCACAAAAAATATACATTTGATAATTTTTATATGTGCAAGTATGTACACATGTGCACATAGGTGCACACATATTCAAAGTTGAAACGTTGCTTTAAATGGCTTTTAGCCGTGTTTGGTGACCAGATCTGAATAGCCAGATATTCCCCACCTTCCTCTTCCCTTTATCATTCCCCTCCCCAATACCTTCAGCCTCACAACATTCCCCAATTGGGAATGCCATAGTCTCACTGGCTCCAGACGGTTGAGTGCAGTTCGGAGTCTTGTGCGGTATTCATATAAAAAAAATGGAAAAAAATGGGTCTGTAGTTTGTTATATTAATAGGAGTTCCGGTCTTAAAAATTGGTTGAACTAAAGCAAGTTTGAGTTTGTTTGGGAAATCACATTTATTGAGAACGGTTAATGATATGTACTAGTGGTTGGTTTATAAAGGGTTCAATTATTTTCAGTATATTTGAGGATATTTTGTCGTGATTGCATGAGTGAGAATTGTTTAATAATTTGTAAAATTTCAGCGGAGTTAGTAGAGTCTAATGTGAGTACGAGGTGTGTTCAAAAGAAAAGGTGAATTTTGATTTTTTTCCAAAAGTGTTTATTTATTCATCAATATCCATTTTCTCCCCTCCAAAGTATCCCCCCTCAGATATAATGCACTTATGCCAGCGCTTCTTCCAATCCTCGAAGCACTTCTGGAATGCGCTTTTCGGTATGGCCATCAGCTCGTTCTTCGATTCTGACTTTATCTCATCAATTGTGGCAAAACGCTTTCCTTTCTTCGGTCTCTTCAGTTTCGGGAATAGGAAAAAGTCGCAGGGAGCCAAATCTGGTGAAAAGGGTGGTTGAGGCATGATTACGGTGTTGTTTTTAACCAAATAATCACGAACAAGTATTGATGTATGAGCTGGTGGATTATCGTGATTCAAAATCCATGATTTGATTTTCCACAATTCCGATCGTTTGAGCCGTATTGCTTCACACAAACGTTGCATAACTTCCTTGTAGTATTCCTTATTAACGGTACGACCTGTTGGCAAGAACTCATGATGCACCACGCCAATGTAATCGGAGAAAACAGTGAGCTTTTAACATTCACATTTGATCGAACTTGGCGTGCTTTTTTCGGTCTTGGCTCTTCTGGCCGCTTCCATTGGGATGATTGGGCCTTGGTTTCGACGTTATAACTGTATACCTACGTTTCATCACCAGTTATGACCCTTTTGAGCAAATCTGAATCGTCGTTGACGTCATTCAACAACTTCTGAGCGATACTAATGCGACGTTGCTTTTGCTCAAAATTTAGCAATTTCGGAACAAACTTCGATGCCACACGTTTCATGCCCAAAACATCCGAGAAAATTGCATGGCATGAGCCGATTGATATGCTAACATCCTCTGCAACTTCCCTAATAGTGGTTCGACGATTTTCCAAAACCTTCACTGTTTCGATGTTTTCTTCGTTTGTTGACGTGGTTGCAACTCCAGGACGCTCATCGTCATTGACATATTCACGGCCTTCTGTAAAGCGCTTGTACCACTTATAGACACTTTTTTGAGACAAAGTAGACTCGCCTAATGCCACAGTCAACATTTTAGGTGCGTTGGAGCACTTTATTACATATTCTTTGATCCATTTTTTTCAAAAGTAAAAAATCGAAGAACACACGAAAACGTGACTAACCTTTCCAGTTGTCAAAAACAAACCACTAATCCAAAATGACTGATAATGCCAACCTAACCTAACCTAACCTAACCTAACCTAACCTTTCCAGTTGTCAAAAACAAACCACTAATCCAAAATGACTGATAATGCCAACATATGATAAAAATATGTGTACCCACATGACAAAAAAAATCGATAATCGAATGTACACAGCCCGCGAAAATTCAAAATTCACCTTTTCTTTTGAACACACCTCATATATTATTTATTTCACTGGTAGATTGATTGATTACATCGGCATGAGCATTTTCATCCGTTGATGTCTTATTTAAAATTTGTGATGCTAGGTTCTCACCGATATTACAAAAATATTCATTTATGTGGTTGGTCACAGTGTCTGGATGGTCTATTAGGGAGATGCCTTGGCCGTTGATATTTAATTTATTGATTGGTGGTATTGGGTGATCAGTGTTAGATATTTCTTTGATAATATGCCAGATTTTTTTGTTATTATTACCGGCTCTGGATAGTTTCTCTTTATAGTAGTTTTCTTTTGTATTTTTAATGAGAATATTACATATATTTCTGTATTTTTTATAAAATATTTGGACTTGAGTGTCCAGATTATTAAGTAAATTTTTGTGGAGCTTGTCCCTTTTTATAAAACAAAAAATTAGGCCATCTGTGATCCATGGTTTCAGTTTTTTATTTTTTGAATTTTTCAAAGGTGATTTTTCGGTGAAATCCTCAATATGTTGCTAAAGGGTTTCAGAAAAGGTATTAATAGCAACGTTTAAGTTAAATTTAAAAATATGTTTTATGAAAATTTAAAGGGAATAATAATTATTAAATAAAAAATTATGTTAAACGGAGAAATGATAAAAAGCACTGTCCGATGATATTTGTTTTTCTTTTACAATATAAGATAACAGTTTTCACTTATCTACAATAAAAAAAAATGTTAAAAGTTTTCCTTGGGCTTTTGCTTAACTGCGATTTTGATTTCATGTCAATGACAATACATTTTTAACGAGTTTATGGTTTTATTGTATTTTTTTTAAATATGGGTGTGTTATTACTTACTTTACAAGCGTAGTTTATTATAATATCGGGCCTTTGCAACAGGTACTTTACAAACATGGCAATTTCGTTAATTTAGTTCATTTAATAGCATTATTATGCGATTATATTAAAACTCACTAATATTGTTTAAAGTCAATAATTACGATAATATTTAATTTTTCTTTTGTTAAAACTACGCAAATATCGATATTTTTTAAGAATGTTGCTCGCTGAATGACAGCTGCTATCCGAAAGAACCGAACAGGCTTTAAGCCTAAAAAGAATAAGAATAGGCCCCCTGGGCAGACTTCACCCTGCAACCATTTGAGGTAACCTTCGGTAGAGGTGTTGGTTATCTAATGAACGATTCCCGAGGCGGCGGTACCCATACCCGCCTCTCAAATTGAAAATTGAAGCTGTAATCGATATCAAAATTAATACCTCACGTAGTACCGAGATTATTAATTTCGTTTCGTTAGATAATCTAGATTTCCGTTTAATTTAACTGTCAATAATGCAAACCTGATCTCCCTTTAGACGTTCCAACTAGAAGTAAAACAAAATTAACTGCATAGATTTTAACAGTACTCCTCCAGGACGTTAATTATTCTTCTGGTGAACTAAATGTTCGGTGGCCCACAAAATGAATCAAGAGTAGGAGAAGATGTTTTAATTTCTAAAAAAAATATTCAACATTCGTAACTACGTTTACAAAAATTGGGGAGTTTTATGTATCATTTTGAAATACCCTAATTATGTAGGTACTTGATATAAGAATTTAAAAAAAAACATCTATAATTCTATAGAACATTGGCATCTTATAGAGTACAAGAATTGTCTTTTCAAATGACATTACAAACATAGATACTTTGTAGAGCTCACAAAGATGCAAGCAAAAGATACGGTAATTACCGTATTTTGATTTAGTATTATGCCTCGACCACACAACCTCGGCCAACGCCCCAATCCCAACTCGGTTCGGGTTGGGACGTTGGATCGTATAGTGACTATAAATCGGGCAACTACATGATCTCACAAACTATGAACTCCAAACTAGTGATGCCATTTTAGCTAAAATCTATCGATCTTCCGATATTCATAGAAAGTCTACCGAAATTTATAATATTATTAACACAATTCATTAATTGGATTAATTAATTGGTGTACTCTTAACAAATTCTATCTTAACATAAGTAAGTGTCATTCAATAAAGTTTTACAAAATAAGTCAGATAATTATTAATCCATAAGAATTTAATAATTTAACCCTCATTTCTGTCGATGAAATTAATGACCTGGGCATAATTGTCGACTAAAAATTAAATTATATATCCCATATAAACGCAATTAAAAATAAGGAAATGAAAATGCTTGGCTTCATTCTTAGAAATTCCAGGGGATTTAGGAATATTTCAACCTTGAAAACCTTGTATCCGTCTTAAGTTCGAAGTCAAGTTGAATATAACTCCACAATCTGGTCCCCATATTTTAAAATGCATTCAGATTCAATCGAAAAAATTCAACACAAATTACTAAGACACATTAAATCTAAACTCGGTATTCCCATTTTAATCATTAACTATAGAATTAAATTTACTAAATCTCTCAGATTGAAGAATTATTTCCGACTTGATATTTATGTTTAAAATTGTAGTAGTATAGATAGCCCTGATTTAATTAACCTCATTCAATTTCATGTGAGAGCTACTTGTTCTAAAATCCCGTTTAAATGTGACAACACCAGGACTGAACATTACAAACACTCGCTTGTACCTAGATTACTTGAAATTAGTAATAGATACGCAGATGTGGTGGATCTATTTAACTGCATGGAAGGTAAGTACAAGAAGGCTATACTATCATATATTTTCAATCAGTATTAATTTAACCTAAGTGAACTTAGTTTTATATGTAAGCATGTCTCGTACTTTTATAACCTTCATTCTTTATGTACCTTCTGATGTCATTAATACGATCTAATACCACATTTAATAGTTACTTTTTAAAATTATTTCTACTATTTTATTATGGTTGTATTTAACTTTGACGTGCAATTATTGTTTATGGTTTATTTATACTGTTGACATTAAATAAATGAATTTTATTTAACGTGGATTCCGAAAGAGAATAATATTTTTATGGGTAAAAATGGCGATGAACGCCACATTCTAAATTTGTTATACAAGCATTTAAAATAAAATGAATATGTAAATCATTACGGGTAGTTGGAAAATGTCTAAAGTTTCCAGTGAATAACATTCCTAAACAGCATTTTTTTTTTCAATTCTATGAAATATTATGCCTCCGAGCAAGATTTTCCTTCATGCAGAGATTAGTCAAGTGCCCCAGATATGTAATTTAAATGGGGTGCATTTCTGAAATTAATGAGCTATGCTACGCTGTAATGTATTCAAGCTTCAGTATTGCGGTTGAAATGGGTTTAGTATAATATATTCATAAAGAAGTTCTCAAAGGATGCATGAATGGCGTGGACAATGCTGTGAAAAGTTAACGTATTAAGGTTTTCTCGACGACTAGCTGCAATTATTATTATTATTATTATTACCAGAATTGTATCAGCAGCAAAACGGGAAAGGATGAATAACATAAACTTTGTTTCCCGTCGGGTCGTAAACACGAATTATTTAACTACGTCAACGCCATTGGCATCTAATCATGAAAGTTTTCTGACCTCTCTTGGGAATTCAGAATTATTATGTGTGCAAATACCTACCTTTGTCGTCTATTCTGTCAGTAGCCTTTACTCCTACCACATTAATGACTTATCTTCATGGCAGATGATGTATAACGTAAATACGGGAAATGTGTACCTAATTTAATATTCCCTAAGGTGAGGGCTACCCACGGAAGCCTTAGTCCGTGGAAGCCGAATGAAACAAGTTTGAAAAAAAGTGGTTTGAAATTTGAATGAAACTTGAATGAAATTGGAATTAAACTTTATTGGTGTTTTAATGAACTTTAACGAAACCTTATTAAAACTTTAATGAAACCTTAATGAAAGTTCAAAGAAACCTGAGCGATACCTGAATTAAATATTGGAACTTAAATGAAACTTTTATGAAACTTAACTTAATAAGACTTGGATAAAACTTGAATAAACTTTAAATGAAACGTGAATGTGTTTGGAATAAAACTTTAATTAATAATTTCTTCAAATGCTTGGTAACTTTGTGGCATAATTATTAATTATATAAATTGAAAATACGCTTTGTATATACCACTTTACTTAAAATATATAAATATTTCTACATGTTTCGATAGCAATGCTATCGAAACATGTAGAAATATTTATATATTTTAAGTAAAGTGGTATATACAAAGTGTATTTTCAATTTATATAATCTTTAATTAATAAATTAATTAAAAAATTACTTTGTATTCACCACTTTATTAATATAATAGCGTGTAACTAAAAATAATAATAATAACATTAATCATTTGTCTATACTTGAAATTATATTTTTTTTTAGTACTCTATATATTCCTGATAAAGAAAGCATTGCTTTCGAAACATGTGTTGATGTCTGTGAATATAAATAAAGTGGTGAATTCAAAGCAATTTTTAAATTAATTTATTAATAATGACGCCACAAAATGAATACCAATCTTTTGGAGAAAGTATATAACTTTCATTAATTTGGAACTTCCATAAACATTTCGGACGGCTTTTGCAGCATCCATTGACAGGACAGATAAATTTATTTATTTGATTATAGGCCCATCGGGGCTTTTACGTGGATTTTATAACATAATATAAAGAGCTATCGAAAATTTCAAGTACATAGAGATTCTAAACCATAAAGTAATGAACAATATTTTTCAAACGTTTAACAGTGACGTAAAATAGAAAACCGAAACAATATTACAACACAAATCATTAACGCTACATTATCCAAGCTACAATATTACATATTGTAGGATTCATCAAAGTGTTGGTATAGATGACGCTTTACTATATTGATGGAGTCAGCAATAACATCAACAATACCCCCAAACCTGTTGACCAGATCATGCATCCTCTTGGTTAATGAATGATACTGATAGTTGGTTGGGTGTTGCAGAAAATTGTTACAGTCTGTCTTGTGCTCCTCGTCAGTACATTTAATTTGATAGTGGCGTGGATGGCAGGGCTGTCAATTAGGTTGTTAATTATTCTATATAATACACTGAAGATGTAGTACAAAATTTACCAAAATGTTGCCTCAATACTGAGGATAGGTAACAACACGGCTGAATATCCATAACGCCAACGCCTACCAAAGTACAACTATTCTGAGAATTCGACGTCCATCTCGTCAACTTTGCTAACAATCCCCTTCAATTTTATTACAATATTCAGTTATTCCGGTTGATAGTTATGTCCACGATTTATATGTGCTAAAACTCCCTATCAGAAGTCTCGGACGTGATGGAATCGTGACAAAATTAGTAATGCAAATAAAATGAACAGTTTAAATTAGTTTCCGACTTCAAAGTGACAACTTCTTCAGAGAGAAAATTTATACTTTTTACGCTAATTTTACGATAAATTCACAACGTAGGACTACAAACTTGTAATGGGTATTATCAAAACATTATGGTAAACGAAACACTGAAAGTAGAATTCATTAGACACTGTATTTCGAAATAGTCAATCTTTTGTTTAACATTAGTGGAATAAAAAATACTTATTTAAAACTCAAAATTCTTTGAACGACTTTTTAATGGGATTTATTAGAATCTAAAGCGTTGATTAGTGATATAGTCGATATTTATGATAATCACTATAGTTCAAGACTTATTCAGATGTGAAGCAAAATGATCGATGACGAAGCTTTTTGACGCGTTGTGGTGGATTTTTCACTCACATCGAGTGATATCTTATCTTGCTACTGTCAGTCACGCTGTCACTTTATAATATATATATTTTTTAATTAATTTATAACATTTTATAAGAACTAAATTTTTGTAGTTTGTTTAGACAAACGGGTGCTTGTTATTCAAAACCTTATAATAAATTTAGAGTTAAATTTAAGTTACAAAATATATAAATCCATATAAAATATAAACACACGTAACAAATTATAAACAAACAAGATACGTTTTCAATATGAACATACAAAAAAAATTGATAGCGATCATCACGAATTTTTCAGCTATCAAAGATTTAAAGCACAGAAATGAGAAATTGGATACAATATTTCCATTCAAACTTATTTAAAAAAAATATATATATTTATTATATTGTACACTATTGTATATATTACACTAGGACGTGTCAATCTGGAGTGACCTGCCAGCTATTCTGTATCTGTTACATAATAAGATAACCTCTAACAATTAATAGAACAGCGCTTTTGTGATGATTTTTCACAAAAGCGGCGCTATATAAAGCATCCGATTATTATTATCATTTCTATTTTTTTACACCCTTTATGGGCTTTTAAATATTTTGTTATAAAATTTAAATTATGAGAGTGACCCAGGTGTAAACATATTATAGTAGGATACATAGATAGTTTATATCGTATTCACAAAATGCAACAACGAAATTTAAAAAATGAATAACATACAAATTCAGCAATAACAGTCTGTGTATAATTTCATATAATTTGTAACAAAGGCGAACATGCAAAACACACAGCACATTCACTCGTACTTATGCTCTAGATATGTCTCTCGTTAGTAATTGTTAAGGAAGTATGGTATCCTTGTATTTTCATTCCGTGCAGTTGAACATAATGTCTACTATATCTGAAAAAGTATTACATTATGTGTTGTGTGAAATCTAGGTACAAGTCAGTTTTCGAATAACTCAGTCCTGAAATTATTGTTGAATAAAAATTTTGATCGAGTATTTCTAGTTGGAATATTATAGTTAATTAAGCTAAGTAAATCAGGGTTCATAAAAAAAAACAAATTTAATCCAGAAAGAAGTATTTTATCTGAGAGATTCAATAATTTTAATTCATTATTTTATTTTTTAAATTTTAATTATTTCTTTAAGTAATTGTAATTTATAGTTTTAATAGGTAATCCAAGTTAATATGTCAAAATTAAGATAAAACACATAAACTTTTTAATATGAGCTCATTACTAACGCTATTTACCGTTATAATTATATTGGAAATATGTTTTTTTTTTAAATTTCTCCTCCTTGGCCATTTTGATCGTGGACAAAAGTCATGAGGCAAAGTCACCCTTTTTCGTTTCTTGCAATCTCTCACAACCAACAAAAGTTTTCGGACTGAGTCAACGGAGAATGTAAACACTTAACAGGAAGTTTTTGAATGCTTCCGGGAGCCTGAAGATTATTGAAGTTACTAGTGACTCTGACTTCTAGAAATGTTCTAGTTGTTTGATTTTTTTTTGTTTCAGGAAACAAACAGTTACCATTAATACCCATAGTTATGATAAATATGTAAAATGGCACAATAGCCAGTGAATTTTCCATTGAATGGTATAATTATAGAAAATAATCCAAAACCCCCAAACGCCAAAACAAAATTAAGTTTAAAAATTTGGAGTTTCGCAAATTGATATATGTCACCAGTGTACGAAATATACCTACCTTTTTTTATTTTTTTTTATGAATACCGCACAAGAGTCCCAACTACACCCAACCGTCTGGAGCCAGTGTGACTATGGCATTTCCAATTGGTTGAAGGTATTGGGGAAGGGAAGGAGAAGGGGAAGAGGAAGGTGGGTAAATACCCGGCTATTCAGATATGGTCACCAAACACGGCTAAAAGCCATTTCAAGCAACGTTTCAATTCTGAATGGTGGTCTTTCACCAGGGCGATACTGAGAATATCTTACACCTGTCTTTGTTTGTCACACACGAGTGATAAAAACCACTGAATAGCGAATGTTGCTAAAAAATGTTATTATTTCGAAGGTTTATCGCAAAAAACACTAATTTAATATTCCGTGTTCATTCTTCGACATAGAGCCAAAAGCATCACTGAATCTGAAAGGGAAAAATGAGAACGATATTTCAAAAAAAAAAACCAACTCTACTTTGACGGCCCACCCTATTGCACAAACAAAAAAGGGGAGCTCTCGTGGGATGCTACATAAATAAAAATGTTTTATCTGAATGAAGTGTGGTTACGTTTACCCGATAAACTTTGGGATTTATAATATAACCTTTTCGGTAACTTGCCAGTAAAACTTCTGCGTTACGTCGCGAATGTATCGTTTGAATTTCAAACTTGCAGTCACTTCTTGACAGTAGTGTCTCTGCACGCCACAGCTTCTTACAAATCTTATTGATTTAAACCTACATCAGTTAATTTCAATTATTTTATTTTATTTTTTGTAAAGGAAGACAAACATTCCCATGTTATGAAAAACCTGAAAAGATTTTAAAATATCCTACTACCGTCACAGTAAGCGGAAGATGTTGCTTGTGTCGTGATTAAGGACTTAGCCAGCCGAGGAATTGACCCCACGACGCGACGCCTAGATGGAACCCAGACGCGACGCCAACTCAGTTACTGAGCGTTTAGAAAGATCATAAAGCTGTTTGTTGGAAGGATCAATTTTTCTGACAAATTTGAATACAAATAAATATTAGTTAGTTTGTCAAACGCCACCTTAGTTAGTCCATGATATAGAGAGTGGGCGGTACGGACAGGGAAAGCACCAGAAAGCGTCGCTCTCTTTCCATGTTAATTTTCTTGAATTTTCTAGCTGGGTCTATTTTCACTACGACGTATTACGTATTCTGTCTTAAACATGTTTTTTCTATGTTTCATCGTTGCGCAAAGCAATACTGTTCACATTTTATATTAGGATTATTTACAAGGGGCGTTGAGGCGATCGCTAGTTCACGTATTTGACTTTGGGTCATAGGTTGCTAATTCGGTTCCCGCCCACTACAAAAAATTCTATCATCATTTTTTGTTTATTTAATAACTTAATACCATGTGAAAGGGCGATTAGGCAGGCAAGAACTGTAGAACGCAAGTGCGTAATACAGTCTAGGCCTATGTGAGAAACTTCCAGCATAAGCCTATATAAGTACAACTAGGGACAATCGAACCGAATTTAATATATTGTCTCCTCGACAGACATGAATAGCTGCTAATCATGTGTTACTGAGCAGATCTAAACCATTTGTCTAGGAGTGAATAGAACATGCTTGACAATAATTGAATGACAGTGAATGTGGCTACACGTATTCCATAATAATATAATGCTGCTAATAATTTAGTCCAGACGTTATATACGGGTAGAACAGCGAAATTCCAATAAAACACGCAAACATAAATAAATCAAAAAATGTATGTTTGGTGGTTTTTTAGAGAGACATCAAATGGGAATCCATCCAGATAGCTAATAAGTATGTTGGATTGACATAGTTTGTACCATAGGGCACTTATAAGTTCGATTCACATCCATTAATACCGCACAGTATAGACACGTACAGTGGCAGGCACGTCAAATTATACATTATCTGCGAACACGTTCCCCCACCGCATAATGTGAATAATCCCTCTGTCCCGTGCCTAACACTGTATGTGTCTGCACTACATGGCGCTGGTAGATGTGAATAGACCTTTACTATTCGAACCCAAAGATGCTCTTAATTTACCGTCTGCGGTAACGGCATGCCGTGGATGGCAGCGGCTTGCCTGGCCGTA
This sequence comes from Halesus radiatus, assembly GCA_022606495.2. Taxonomy (NCBI): domain Eukaryota; kingdom Metazoa; phylum Arthropoda; class Insecta; order Trichoptera; family Limnephilidae; genus Halesus; species Halesus radiatus. Next base: position 23,939 of record JAHDVE020012435.1, read on the forward strand.
GTCGTTGAACACTTGGCTCCCCGTAAAACTGTGACGACAACGTTGAGACCCTCCCCGCCTGCGCCCACCTTACCACTCCCAGCCGACCACCATAATTTTCCGAAATGTCGTTTGGGCGCTGGCGGTGTGTATTGTTGCTTCTTATATGAGACCCAAACACTGCACAAGTGCCATTCACGACCACGCCGTACATTATAATAACGATTGACGGCATGGCTTCCCGTAAACGTCCACACTAAGCAAAAATATATAAGTGCCCATGGGTTTCCAATGCGGTGGTGGAGAAGTGCCCTGAAACCAATAATTTTAAATATTGTGAACTTTTTGAATTTTTATTTTAGGGCGTCAAAGAAGCTGCTGCTTTTTTTGCTGAAAATATGCTCATTTATTGAATGTTAACTAAAGTGCATGATATGGTGTTTGAGTGATTGGCGAGTAAGTGTGCGTGAAATAGCAGAGATTTGGAATATACCAAAAGTTTGCACACATTAAATTTTTGCAATAAATTTGGGAGCTTCAATAGTGTCGGCGGGTCGTCGATGGGTGCCGCGAATGCTGACTTCAGGCGAAAACGCGTGCGATATCAAATTTCAAAGGAACGCTTTGCCCCATAATGGCAATAAAAGTGTTTTTTTTTTAATCAATTATTACCAGCCAAAACTCAAAGAGCAATCGAAATAGGGAGGGAATAACTGAGGGAAGAGGTTCAAGTAAGTTCAAGGCGATCTTCCATTGCGAGAAAGACGTACATTTTCATAAATTTTGGAAATCGCACTTAAAATCAACAAAATGACGCGCCAACATCGTTGAATGAAACATTTTGATCTTTATTAAAAAAAATATTCCTTAACTACTGAATTTATTTTCAGTTCTACGAACTTGTTAAATTCCCTTCGTGAACATCAAATAATATTATGTTATTTGTATGATTGATGGAAAAGATTTCTCCAGATAATGACAGAAAATTATCGAAACACTCACCGTATTTTTCCGATTTGTCACAAAAAATGCTTTAATTCTTTATAGTTCCGATTCAGAAATATTTTCCGCATCGTTCCTCCGTTCCAAGCTCTCAATAAAACTTCGACACGTTTCTTCCAGTTTGTGCCAGATTTTTCCTCTATTTATCGATTAATCTTTCGAACAACATGTTTGAGAAATTTGGCAAGCAGCGTATTGGAGCTCCATTCATGCACTTCTAATAGCACTTTAGACCAGCAGCAAATCGAAATATAAACTAGACAACAGTTGAATTCAGATAAAGAAAATAACACAACTTTTAATACATTACGATTATAGATAGGATAATTTTAGTGCACTGAAGGTTAAAAAAATTTAATATTTGTAATTTAACAGGGGCGTATCGTGACAAATATAATAATTGGTATTCGCCATTAATTTTTCTGTGCGTTCAGAATCCTTAAAAAAATTTAAAATAAAAGTAGATTTTTCTTAATTTATTAAAGATGATGAAAACACTAACATAAAATTTAGTGGTTGAAAAGGGGCATTTGTTTAATCTAGTATCAAAAAAATATTTTTTTTATTATTTAGCGTCTTAAAGTTCAAAATTTTTCACGATGTTAGGAAAGATTTTTTTTATTTGTGCGGGTTTCGTAAGGTAAAAAACGAACAAGCAAAATGATTGGCCTTACGTATCTATGTGACGAAGATTCTGTTCTGAAAGAAGATTCAAGATATTTCATAATGTGTGACATAAAAAATATTAAATGTTATAAATGGTTTACCCAAATCAAACAACATTTAAAAGATAGGAACATAACACACATAACAAACGTGACGTGTAAATGACACAACTAACCGTCTTCAGAAGTCTCTCTAACTTTCCTTTGAAAAATTATTTCCGAGATGCAATCAGTTTCAATTTCAGTTTCAGATAGTAAATCAAATTGGAAAAATTCCAAGGTATTTCAATCGAAAATACAATAGAAACACGTGTTTACGTTTTTTGTCACGTCTTAAATTCCACACAAATTCTACACCTACCACGGAACAGGATATATAGTAATCTTACTTATTATATTTCTACGCGCCGGTTTAATCTTGGTATAGTTTAACCAGTCTCGCGCCAGGTTTAATGCCATTTTAATCATACTTACACCCACTCCGTTGTAATAAGCTAAGTTTTCCAGTATTCCGACCTTATGCATAAGGAGGTAATTATATAAATTCGCAAGTGTGACATTTTTCGGTTCAATATCTTTAAAAATAAGTATAAATAAATGTTTAAATGTGGATTAAATGTAACTATTAGATCTAATAATAATATAGGAATTTGGGTCTTGAAGAGACTTCAAGACCCAAGTTCACTCCTTCCTATCCTCTAAAAGATCCTCCACACAGCATCCCCAAAGATGACATAGGCCTTAAGGGAAATTATTTCCCTCAGGGTCTCCTGTGTGGAGTTACTGTAAAAAAATATAGCAACTAGGCTCAAAAACTCTAGAAGTAGAATTCAAAAACTTAAAAATAGTGGCATATATGAATTATAATGTGACCATGTCTACTGTAATGCCACTTTCACCGGAAACATGGTAAGGGCTTGTTCAACTAGATTCAAAGAGCATAGTTGCTGATATATATATATAATAATACAAAAAATATTCAAAACTCGTAACCCACCTCTTAGAAAAAATCACGTCCCGCTTGGCAACAACGAGCCTAAACCTTTATGTATACCTAGATATAAGGGGTTTCATATTAATTTTCCTGGAACAATTTAGAGATAAAGATAATAATAAATTATCCAAAAACATACAGGGTTAAAAAACACATTTTTTTTAAAGAATCACAAATGATTTTATATGTAGTATGTTTTTACCAAAAATATTAATAAATCAATTCAAACGTCATAAAAAGAAAAAATGGGCAGGGGTTAATAAAATCAGTTGAATAAGTCGTAACAATTTGGCCCAAGCACAGTTTGTTGATGGCTTCGAAGGTCGAAACAACTAACTAAACTAACCATCACGCCGTTTCCCCGCAAAGGTAGGCAAAGAGGACGGACCGCCAAACCACTCGATCATGACATACACTTCTTGCTTCATTCAACTGTCACAATAATAACTGTAATAATAATAAAACAAAAAACGAAAACAACAAAATGATTGCAGAACAATATCCAATAACATTATTATATTTGATTTGTAATAAATACATAGGTTAGGGGGTAGGGAGTGCTATGTAATAATGATATCGCTTCTTCGGGGGAACCGGACAACGGAGTGGTACTCAAAAGCGCCTGTTTGCTCATTTATGATTACACAATTTAAATCAGTGTCCCAATAAACCGTTGGTCAAGAAGTTAGAGGACAGCGGTTAAATCCTAAATGAACAAGAGAACGTCGCCCAAGTCGCGTCTGTACGAGAAGATTCGAACTCGTCGGTGGGCAAGCGTTCGACTTCTTTGACGATACCCAGATCAACATTGCGTCAAAAATTGAATTGAATTTAAAACAATGGGACTTGGATGCAACAAAATAAGGCAACCAGCCATACATCCTATGTGACTGTATCCTCGGTAATGAACTTGTTCCCTAACAAGCTGATATCACGAAAATGCGAAATCGCAAGGTCCCCACGGAGCCCAGATTTGACACCCCATGTTTTAAATGGGGTTATTTCGAAAGTCAGGTATACTTGATTAAACCAGCCACCACTCTCAAACTAAAGATCTTCGTCAAGAGATCATCCGACATCCCGCGCGTTTTGTGTCAAAGAGTTTTTCAAAATCTCGGTGCCAGATTCGAGCAATGCCAGCGCAACGACGCGTTAGTGAATATTGGAACAAATTTATTTGAATAAATAAGTTGCCTATTTATCTACATATATAATAATAATAAAAAAAAACATTAATTTTTATACGACTTATTTTATTGAGCTCTCAAAAGTTCAAAAACCTTTGGCCCACCCTATACAGAGTGTATAGACCAATTAAATTCGATTATGAAACATGATTGTAAAGGGTAATAAATATACGTTAAGAAAACATCACAACCCTGAACAATATAACCGAAGCAATATAATATAAACAACGTTTTTTAAAAGAAAAAAATTTCCTGTTTATCTGCTTTCATTAAAATAAACATTAATTTTCATATGACCTTTTTTTATTGAGTTTTAAGTGATTTAGTGCAAATTCAAAAGTCGTTATCTATCAGTATCGTTCCCCTTTGCAAGGGAACGATAGGTTGTGTCTCCCTCCCTCCAGCCCTCTTCGCAGATCGGGATCAGCTGCCACCTACAGCTCAACACAGCATGTCCAAAGATGACATAGGCCCTGGGGGGAAATTATTTCATCCCTGACTTCTGCGTGAAGTTAAAGTGCAGAAAAATAAAATAATAATAAATCCGTGATTTATAGTAGTAACCTGATTAGCGAAAGATTGAGGCAAAACAAATAAGTTTTTACTAGTGAAATAGAAAACAAAACATTCCAGGGATGCGAATAATCTGATAATATTTGAATTCTCCCTACTCGCATCATTGTATGCGGAAAATTCTGTTGTTCTCTGATAGAAAATTGAACTCATCATGTCTGGGAGGGAACCCTGTGGTAACCTCGACCACTAGCCGATCATTAATCTTCTTTCTATATTTGATTGGAATTTACACAATTCGAGTTGCATCGCCAAATCAGGATAACATGAATTTAATCAATCAATTATTTATTAATTAATGGTAAATTAACCACCCAAGAAGAGGAGCCCCACAGCCGCCATGCGGAAGGTGTGCGGTTAGCGAATGCGTAATAATTATTACAATAATTATATGGCTGTGAGGCAAAACTACCTATTTCCGAAACGGGAGAAATGGAGTTACATATGCAGTCAGGGTATTTCGAGGATAAGGAATCGACTAACATTATTATTTTTACAATAAAATAATAAAATCCTTTTAAACTTCATCTTAAATAACACCCCTTTTTTAAAAAACGTGTTATTTCCAGCAAAAAAATATGTACCCCTTTCAGCGAAAGTGCCTATTTTTGATTTTATGGCATTTGTTTTTATCGGTAAAATGCACTATTTGATGATTGACAGATGCATTCCGCAGTCCCCACATTTGAAAACAGTGAAGGAAATGATTTTTTGTTTGTTTTTCTGGCTGGAAACTGAATCAGGAAGATCACATAATAAAGTCGTCTCCGTACGAGCAATTTTTTTAAAATGTTTGGAAAGACTCGATTTTGAGGATATAAAGGAAATAGTCATGTTAGCAAAATAAAATAATTAAAATTATGAATTTATAATGTTATTTATCCAATGCCAAGTTAACATATCACTGCAATAAATTCATTTATTTATTTAAATTATTACAAAATATATATTTGTAGTACCTATTATGGTCGGTACCGTTTTTAAGCTCTATTGAAAATTCGATTTTGGCAGTTTTGCATTACAGCCCCACAATAATTACCATAGCGCATAGCATGGCTGATATTTGTTAAACGACGTTTTCTCTTCACGTTTCCCGTAAATATATAATTTGTATGCAATATTTATTTATAAAATTACACACAGAAGTTCAGATCAATCGTATTAACACATGTTCGCATTACGCCTGTAACGTTGGAGCATGTTTATTCGTATGGCATGACAGCAGCATTGGCGTGCATTGCTCTATAACCAAAGGTAGGCTGTGTTGGTTTTAAACGGATTTTTCTATTCCAACTGTCATAATTTTACAAAAAATAAATAATTACATAGCAATACATGATAATTAATTATCGAAATCCCATGGTTTATTAGCTAGTAGTAGGAAATACTCGATAAACACAAGCAATTTATAAAACGAAATAGTAATAATACGATGTTAATTCGTGATAATATGTAATTTTATTCTTTATTTAATGAATGATCTGTTTAGTCATGTTTTCCTCCGCAGATGAACGCACCGCAAAAAAGCATTTTTAAATGTTAGCCTTTAGCCTAGCGGTAGTGTTTTGGTAACTAAGAAACTTGCAATTCATTAAAAGATTAAAACCCTTAGTGGAGGGATAACATAATGTTCCTTATTTCAAAACGAACATTTTATAATTACGCAAAAATTACTAGCAGTGTATTCTTACTATTTCACAGCGTGTGGTGCGTGACTTTACGTTATGTATCCCGCAAAAAATTAGATTGAGGAATCCCAATATATTGCCATAAATTAGGTTGCAACTAAAATTACAAATTTATCAAAAGAAACAATTTATCGCCGTTGAATGATTGTGACTTTCAAAATATCCACAAAGTTATGGAAAACACACATTTTCATCATAGAAGATTTAAATCTTTTATAGTTATCCTTTCTTAGGGTGGGCACAGCTATTCAGCCTTTATGGAGTGCGCGCCACTGTATTACAGTATAGTAAAAAAAATATTTAAAATTTAATATTACGTCTCTTTTTACGTCTACAAATTGTCATTTTTCGAAGTATCGAGGCGGTATGAGCGTGAAACGCGGTATGAGTATGAGGTATACATACGTAGGTAGGTACTATAGTTTTATAATATTTTAATCTTTTCTCCATTAATCCTAGAATGGAAGCTGGAAGTACATTTTTTTCTGTCCAACTTCAAGCTATATTTTCCTTAAGTTCTTTTCTAAGCAATAAGTTTGTCTTTATAGTAGCAGGCTGCGCCTTTTTTTCGTAGGTAAGTTTAATATTTTTTTCACTGGGGAAATTTTACATCTCATTGTATGGTGGGAAATATTGAGTGAAATTTACTGATCGCTTTTCAGACATAAGAAACGAGTGAATTTTGCACATTTTCGATCAATTTAAGCAATAAATATGTTTTTTATAAGTGATCTCAACATGTATTGTCCTGAACGACAAAGATTAATCAAAGATGAGAGAAAATGCTTTATTTAAAACTGAATTAAAATAACTTTTCGCTTCCATTAATGGACTAAGGAAGAACGCTTTCATTCCAGGGATAACAACTCTCCGCATTAGCAGCAATTTACAGATTCGATTAAAGATATAGAAAACAATCGCAAAAAAACATAATTCAGTTCTACTACCATAACATAAATATAAGATTTTCACCTACGAATTTTATAGTAAATATCCCACTTAAGTCAACTTCGAGGCAGCCGTAAAATACTAGATGTTCATGTATTATGGAAGTCTGTATAATTTTACAAGAGTTATGGTCGCTAGCGTCGAAGCTCATTAACTGAGCTGCAATAGCCTCGGTCGGAGTAAGTTATACTGTATACCCGCATTCCCCGCTACTTACAGATGCGGTGTAATTATTACTCGGCGCGTAAGGTCGGAATAGTGATAACTTATAACTAATCTAATAAGATTAAATAACTAACTAACCATCACGCCGTTTCTTCGCAGGGGTAGGCAGAGAGGACTGACCACCAAACAACTCCATCTTGGCATACACTTCTTGCTTCATTCACATTCATACATCGTCTCATACATTCTCTTCTATTATTCCGACTTCTGACATGGCCCGACTCAAGTATTTGATTCACTCGACCGTGCCATGTCTTCCTCGAGCATCCCCGGCTTGTTCTTCCATTCACATTCGCGTCATACATTCTTCTTACACTCCTTTCTTCGTTGATTCGCTACTTATAACTTTTTTTATATTAGGTTCTTTGTGATATGATGGATACGGAAGGATTACACCTTTTTGTACGCGAGATTGGAGGAGATCTTAAATGCCTAGCGGCTAGCTCGGAATCTTTTCTCGGAATGGGGTAGAATGAGTGAAACAGCTCTCCTGTAAAGGAGTCTCTATCGTTGTCTCACTCTGCCACTACGGAACTCAAATGAAACACTTTTACATTAACTTATAAATCATGGCTTATAGCCACAACTAAGGTATAATTAAACGGCTGGTTTTTTTATATTTACACTGAACCGCCGCGTAAGAAACTAATGAGTAAAATTGTACAAGTTTAATAAAATATAAACAACATACATAGGAGCTAATCTTAGATTGGCTATTTCACGACCTCAAAAGCTGTAAATTAGCGCTACCCATAGAATAACGTTCAATAAAATATTCTTTATTCTAATAAATACCTTACTGAGAGGTTGTGAAATAGTCTCTAATAAGGAACTCCAATCCATTTTTAAAATTTTTTTTTATCAATGTTGACATCCTAACTTAATTTTCTGCTTTTAATTTTTTTTTAAAGTTCGTTTTCATGGTTAAAATAATTGTTAAAGTTTCAATTTTTTAAAGCCCACCAAAACGCACGAAATCTATGGCTTGTTGGGTGTGACGTCACACGAGCCAGTCGGATTAGCGGTTCAATAGACAGTAATCGATATTGTATGAATTTCATACAAAACTTCGAGAACTTTATACTCAAATTAAACTGCTTTTCATTGAAGGAAACATTGTAGAATATCAGAGTCTCGTTACTATGGTAGGTGAATTGTACCCAAGTGTAAAAATACATTCATATCCGCAACTAATTAACAATTTATCAGCGTTCAAAGAAAGTTCATAGCTCACTTTTTAATAACTAGCTCAAAATCAGAATCGCTTGCGTTAATAGCCTCTTTCATTTTTCTGAAAACAGACGCATGCGCATTGCGCATCTGCAGACTTCAACAATCCGTGACAGCAGTAGACAGATATTAACTTGAATATGTTGGGTAAATTGAATAGGTTTGAAATATTGGTGTAACTTCAATGGCTTGAAATAAAAATAAATATATTATGCATTGTAAGAAATAATAGGTTATCATTAGAAATCAGTCGCTTCCAGAATAACTGAAGAAATAATCAACAAAGTGCCATTGACATTGTTGTTGGAAGGGGTATAGAGAATTATTACGTATACAAATTCGTTAAAATTGGTACGAATTTTCAAGCAAAAACTCTCAACTAGTCGCAATAAACAAACATAATGATTTTACGACCGAAATAAAACTGTAAACAGCGAAATTATAAGCTAAAAACATGATAAACAGCGGAAAAACATCTTATCTGGTTAGAGTTGGGCTCAAAAATGGCATGTGTGACGTCAGAAGCAGTGGTACCAACAGAACATGGTGTTTTGATGGTACCGTTTTTAATTCACTTTTATATAACGATTTATAAAATCTACGTATAATTATATACAATGAAAGTTATATATTCAGAATCGGCATTTGCTGATCTATACGAATACATATTTTTAAAGTCATCATATTTTTCACTAGAGTTCCTTATTGCTACGACAGATCGAATAAATAATAAATATGTATGTAAATAACCTAAATCCGACGAAATAACTTTATTCTAGGTCAAACATTTTTAACTACCAACAAAGTAAGAGTAGTTCAGTTTACCTTGAAATGTACATTAGCGGGTTATCACACCACCCGCTCGCTGCCCGATGAGAACCGACAAGAGTTAGTTAACGGTCGTGCTGAAGGCTATGCATATAAATTTTTAACTTACATGCGCTGTACGGTGAGGGGTATTAAACGAAAAGTAATTTATCCGGCAACTCTGGAAGAATTAAAATGTTACTTATAATAATAATAATAATGTCTTTATTTCAGCAGAACAAAGCGGTGAGTGCAATACGGTGTCTGCCATATAAAAAGAATACATTTAAAAATAATAAAAAATTACATGATGTAGAAATAGAATATAAAACAAAATATAAAAATCAAAAAAAGCACTTATACTACAGTGGCCTGAGGAAAATTCTCCATCGACGATTTAGGGGCGCGCCCTGCCACTGGACAAGAGTGTTTTCCGATCTCCGGTAGTGCTGACTCGATACGGATATTCTGTGAAATGTAAAATCAAATACTCTTATCTGTTATTGTATAACTAATAGTTTTTTGCAACACCTGTTTTTAAAGTATTCTCCATATGAGATACTCTACGGGCAAATCAATTCTCCCTGGGTTTATAAGGGTATATGATGTTAGCCAATTAGCCCACCGGAGCGTCTTCCATTGAAATACCGTAGTAACAGGTAGTGTTCATAACGGTTTAATTGTTTAATGGTAATGGTTTAATGGTAATGGTTTAATAATAATGGTTTAATGGTAATGGTTTAATGGTAATGGTTTAATGGTAATGGTTTAATGGTAATGGTTTAATGGTAATGGTTTAATGGTAATGGTTTAATGGTAATGGTTTAATGGTAATGGTTTAATGGTAATGGTTTAATGGTAATGGTTTAATGGTAATGGTTTAATGGTAATGGTTTAATGGTAATGGTTTAATGGTAATGGTTTAATGGTAATGGTTTAATGGTAATGGTTTAATGGTAATGGTTTAATGGTAATGGTTTAATGGTAATGGTTTAATGGTAATGATTTAATGGTAATGGTTTAATGGTAATGGTTTAATGGTAATGGTTTAATGGTAATGGTTTAATGGTAATGGTTTAATGGTAATGGTTTAATGGTAATGGTTTAATGGTAATGGTTTAATGGTAATGATTTAATGGTAATGGTTTAATGGTAATGGTTTAATGGTAATGGTTTAATGGTAATGGTTTAATGGTAATGGTTTAATGGTAATGGTTTAATGGTAATGGTTTAATGGTAATGGTTTAATGGTAATGGTTTAATGGTAATGGTTTAATGGTAATGGTTTAATGGTAATGATTTAATGGTAATGGTTTAATGGTAATGGTTTAATGGTAATGGTTTAATGGTAATGGTTTTATGGTAATGGTTTAATTGTAATGGTTTAATGGTAATGGTTTATGGTAATGGTTTAATGGTTTAATGGTTTAATTGTTTAATGGTTTAATGGTTTAATGGTTTAATGGTTTAATGGTTTAATGGTTTAATAGTTAATGGTTTAATGGTTTAATGGTTTAATGTTTTAATGGTTTAATGGTTTAATGGTTTAATGGTTTAATGGTTTAATGGTTTAATGGTTTAATGGTTTAATGGTTTAATGGTTTAATGGTTTAATGGTTTAATGGTTTAATGGTTTAATGGTTTAATGGTTTAATGGTTTAATGGTTTAATGGTTTAATGGTTTAATGGTTTAATGGTTTAATGGTTTAATGGTTTAATGGTTTAATGGTTTAATGGTTTAATGGTTTAATGGTTTAATGGTTTAATGGTTTAATGGTTTAATGGTTTAATGGTTTAATATTATATATATTGATACTTTATGTTACAATTCATATTATAACTTCCGATGATTTTTTTTTCTTTGTGGGTTTAAAGACAAACTATATACGAGTAGTAGAGTTTTATTTTATTAGAGTATCATTGCATGTTATAACGAGAAATAGGGATATTTTTAAGAAAATTTCATTGCGAGCTAGTTAGGTTAACTTGGAAATTACAGGCAAAAGAAAAAAAAAACTTCAAGCCAAAGCTTAGCGTTCGCTAGTTTTTGTGTTTCACTGCATGCTTAAGTTGAGAAGCAGTTAATTGCAAAGATATATAAGAAACGATGTAATATCCTGACGGTGGTTTAGCGACGAGCTATGCTTAAAATATTCAAATTCTTTGAAGGTTGTCACCTACATCTTTTACATGACATTTCACTTACGCTCATATTCAAATTGTGTAAGAAGGTATCTCATCACTTGACCTACTTAAAAGCACAATCTTACTTCACAAAGGCATACCGCTGATAGCTATATTGTGACGTGTTCCTATCAACGAGTGGTCTCAATACAAGTGAGCTCCCTTAGAGAGGGACTGGTTAAAGCTTAGTTTGTCCTACTGATCCTGTTTAGAAGTCGATATGGCCGCGCTGGGCCACCGGTAGTTATATTTTCTACCTGTACCCCCGATTACGTAGTATGTCGCTCTATATTGAAAGGCAAATCGAGTTGGAAGTCGCATAGGAAGACCAGTTTTATTTACGTTGCAGGTTTCGAAAAATATATTTTCTGGAAATAAATGATTAAAATCAAAGAGAAAATTATTGAAAAAAAAACTTATAATTGGGAGATTCATTAAAACGATATCTGTAAAAAGTTTGATCAATAAATGGCACATTGGCATGTATTTCAGTGTTGGTAGAATGTACCCTTTCTTTTCTGAATCCGTTTACGCAATGTTTTCTTTGGAATAGCGCTTGACTATGGAAGGTTTGTGACGGCTTCGGTAGTACATTAGAGGCAGAGTTATTGTTTTTAGTATAAATTTATTGAACACCTATTTTTACGGTCGTTGGGTCTGACGGGAAGCTTTCTTTGTATGCCATGTGATGCGGTAAATTCAATATTATTACAGTTTTTTTGGTGAAGAAAATTCCTGAATAAATATAAGTTTTACTTGACTTTTGAAAGAGGAAAAATCCTCAGCTGTTAGGGGGATAACAACCAACTTCCGTTGATGCCTTACAAATGAATCGTGGTAGAATATTTGACAGGAGTGTTATTTTTTTTCAATCATGCTGTGAATAACATTCTCTTCCTGAATATTGCCATGCCCTCGTTCAGAATATTTTTATTCGATTGATTAGATTTGATGATTTTTGTTTTAAAGTTCAGCAATCTGAATGACATAATGCTGGATTTTTGGGGCTCAAAAAATCTGACCATAAAATTATCCCATTTTTGATGCCAAGATAAGAATCAACAATCGGTTTTAATGTTTTTGTTCTTCAATAGTGACCAGCTGCTAACCATGTACAAATCACAAGTGCGTCCAACAATTGAATTTCGGTACCCCTTTTGGGCTGGAGCTCCAAAACACTTGATAAACCTGCTTAATTCTCTCCAAAGGAGGGCGGTACGTCTGATTGACAACCCATTGTTAACAGACCGGTCGCATCTCTAATGCACAGATGCAATGTAAGTATGCTGAGTCTGTTCTACAGGAATTTCAACTGAGCCTCCTCGAAGAAACTAACAGCATTGATCTTCAGTGCACCGGTGCACGTACACGAAACGACGGAGTTACTCAATATGTAATAATTGCAGTTAATCAATCGTACAAAAAAGGCTGTGGATGTAAAATGTGAAAAGGTAAAAAAAAACATCTCTCTTCTCAAAAATAACATAAACTTGTAATTTTAAGTGACTATGTAATTTCAATAATGAAGGATTAATGTACCAATTCATCAGTTTTTTTTATAAAAATTTAAATCCTAAGTACGAATGATGGTAGTGTAAATTTTTCTTGCGTTAACTACGCAGCTAAAGTTACAATGATAATACGGTTGTCGTTTATGAGAAAGCATCTCTTTTAGATCCATTACTCTGATAAGTGGAATTTAAAAACAGAATGAATTGCAATTATTATTAAATACGATTTTTAAAATTGGAAAAATATGTGAAAAATTAAATCAATAGCCAATGTCACAATGGTATCGATTGGAAAATTTCTCCCCAGATGAGCGATGAGAAAAAGAAAATTGTAGGTCTAATAAAGGGTAATAGACTAAAAAACAAGCAAAAATCCCAAGCACAATTGTTTACTGTATAAAGAAATTAAAATATATAGCTCAGTTCCCAAGAAATAAAATGTACGTAGAATGTATTTGGAGTAAGATGTAAAAAATATGTATTTGAATAAGTATTAGAAATAAGCAATATGTAAATTAAAATGTAAAAAAAAAAAATCAGTAAAAAGTTTTTATTAGACCACATGAAGTGGAAATATATAAAGTTTAATAAATAAAAAAAATAATAAAAACTGCCTTACCAGCAGTGACCGACCGAAACCACATTTTCAGTCGGAACCGAATATTGGTTTTTGTTCTAGTTTCGGCAAAAACAAAAACTTATTTAAATAAGTTTTAAAAAAACCACTTTGTACCAGTATCGATTGGGCGTTTTTATTGATGAACTCCACACAGGAAAATAAAATTTAATGGTTTCCCTTTTACGTTGTTATGTAACAGTTCTTCTATGTACGCTATAGGTAGTTTAAAGGAATTATAAAAATTCGAAATATCTTCGAACTACTAACTATAGTAAACAAATCAGTCTATACTTTAATAGTATTCATGTTAGACAATAACAATACAAAAACTAATTATTATCTAAATGATAAACTTCTCTAATAAAATAACATAAAGTGTAACTAAAAATACAAAAAAAAGTATAGTATTCCATATTAACTACATATAAATAATAAAATAAAAATACAAAATATCTGGTATTAAAGCCCTGTATGTTGCCACAAGCAGCCCACACATCGGGTAAAAAAAACCATCCCCCAGGTAACCATCAACCCCAATTCGCGAGAGAGAGAGAGATTAGGTTCTCTGTAAATCGCCTGAAAAAAGACGATAAACTTTGACAAAAATAAATAATATTTGGAAAATACAACGAAAAGACGATTTTATTATGATAAAATTTAACAACAGCTTCTATTAAAATAATATTTTTGTTATTATTTTATAATAATAATCTTAGGTTTTATTTTCCGGCCGAGCCGAAATTTCGAAACCGAAGCAGAAACTTCGGTGGGTTATTACCAGCATGCTATTTTCATACAGGGGTAGGCAGAGATGAAATAATGCAACACCATTCTGTTTTGACACATAATCCTTGTTTCATTCATATTCATAGATACTCTTCTGTAATTCTGACTCTTGATGTCTCCCGACCCAGATATGGTTTATTTGATGAAAATAACATTGTCTTCCTGGAGCGTTCTCGATTTTTACTACCAACCACGTGGAGGTCGTACATTCTTCTTTCACCGTCCATTTGCCCTACGTGACCAAACCATCCGAGTATCGCATGGTAACCGGATGATTCAACACCCGTAGGAATCGGCACACATTTTAAACGTGAATAAAGTCATTAAAGTGGGAAAAAACCTAAACTAACCTCACCTAATTTATCATATACTTTTTCAATTAAATTCATATGGTTAGGTTTTTGGGCTAGTTTTTTTTCGTAATTTAATGAGTTTATATCATTGAAAAAAGTGTGCCGTTTCATACGTGTGTTGAATTATCACAAAACCGCATCGTAAAATTTTCTTAACCTTGTTTATGAGGCTTATATCGACCTTTCGTCTCGTCATTCATTCGTACTTGGTTTTCTACATATGCCTTAGGGATCTCATTTCTACCCTATTTAGTACAATTTCTTCCTTATATTGCCAATTTCAAGCTTCGCGTCATAACATTGAACAAGATTTGTTGAGTTGTTTGGCGGTCCGTCCTCTTTGCCTACCTTTGCGGGGAAACGGCGTGATGGTTAGTTAGTTAGTTAGTTAAGCTTCGCGCCATTCGCAATTTATTAATAACTAGCTGATGTGTACCCGGCCTTTCTCGGGATTTAAAAAAAAAATAAAGTTATGTAGTTTTGAATTCTTGCTTGTCATTAGGGTGGTATAATTGATTTGATTAACTATTTGAGTAACTATCTCCAAATAAATAAACATTCATTTGAATGTTTTACTTAATTCCAAACGTTTATTTTTTCAAAATATATCTAAATCATGAAGTTCATAAGTAGGTACCTACTCGAGATTTCCATTTTGAAAATATTCTACCCAAAAAAAACTCCTTCTTTTGAATATGCAATCTATGGCTAACCAGAGTGTTATATCTATGTGCCAACCTAAGTAAAACATGGCGGGTTCAATGTTTTTCATACTAATTTTAAAATGTAATAGCAACAGTTTTACATATTGGATTTCATTCAAACTATTTTCTAAACCTTCCCGGCACTAATAAAAACAAACTGTGTTATTTTCAACTAAACCGGTCCAGTGATTTTCGAGAACATCGAGGACAAACAAACAAACTTACATTATTTTTTTATATATACTCGTATAGGTATCTGAGAAGATGGGATAGTGACCATGAATTAGACCAACTCAACCGATACCGTATTAAAACTCCACAGCGAAGTTACGGTCAACGTACACGTTTAATACTAAAGCTGAAACACGTTGCTTCTAAGGGTGTTACCAAAGTCACCCTTAACTTTCACCAGAAGGTAAAAAATAGTCCAAGTTTTATTTAGGAATCGAGAGGGCGATGAAGGAATGGAACCAGACCTTCCCATTATGCTTGTTCATGTTTGGAATAAGAATTCGGGGAATCATGTGTGAAGGAAAGATAAATCCACGTTATCGTCACCTCTCAAACACAGATACGGCTATTACTAAAAACAGTACCTACATGAGATTGTCTTTCTTTGAGTTTTCGTAGAAAATTGCTTTCTTTCAGCTTTCAGAAGTTTTGAAGAAATGCTACGTCAAATATAAGGTTGGACACTGTTTCAAATTTCATCTTAACAATATATAATATATAAATAACAATGCCGTGAATATTATATTTGCCGTCATCAAAAAGTTGGACCCCGGTGATTTGTTGTTGATACTTGAGAATTTTTATTATTTACGTGACTTTGTTAATAAGCAGATTTAGTGCAATATGCAATTGTTAGGAATATTGTAGAAAAACCTTTTGTAAAATTCATGTTTATGATACACGGCTTTCTAGGTTGCTTTATAGATTTTTAAATTACAAGCACTGAGAGTTTAACTTGTCCACCGGTTTAATAAATTGCTTACTTTACATGCTCATGTTTCGTTCAACGGAACGAATCACTCAAATGTCAAGGCTTTGTCACCACATTATTAAATCAGCTGGATAAGATGCTCATTTTTTTAAATTTCATAAATAATTGGCAATATGCAGTATCGGATTGTATTGGCGATCAACCACATTCAAATGTTTACACAATAACATCTACATGTAATTTAGAAAAACACTTTTATTTAAACAATTGCCTAACAATTCAGATACCCCTTTTCCCGGGGATTATTAATAGAGGTTCGAAACCAATTATTAAGATGTTAAATCTGTGGGTGTCGCCAATGATAATGTCACTTGACAGCTTCCTGCTTTACCAATGGAGCGTTATTGGATTCATCAAATACAAAATTCATTCTAAAAATTGTTGCTCTTAAATTTGAACTCTATTTTATTTATTTTATTATTTAAACACCTAAATGGCTTTTATATACAGATACATCATTTTTAAATCACATAAGAAAAAAAAATTGAAAATAAGCACAAAAGTTAAATTACACTTGAAAAGCTACAACAAAAGTTAAGTTAGTTGCAGTAATATATTGGTAGTTACTGTATTGTTACTGTTACTGTAGTATTGGAGAAAATAAATCGAGTGATTTCATACGCGATCAAAATCTTAAAGCAGTGCATTTTTATTTAATCCTCATTCTACAAATCAATGTACCATTTTTAAACATTTGGTCCTTCGAGCCGGATACGATTATATCAAGCATTTGGTTATACATATTGCATTATTATTATTATTATTATTATATTAAGCAACGGAATAAACAACACGTATGTATTTAATTGCCAAACTTTTGGTTGTGCATCGACCCTAACGCTACCCCTTATTAGATAGAAGTACGGTATAGAGGTACAAACAGAAAGAAAAAAACAGTGGTTAAAAGTGTTAATTGTTATTCTCTCATTTACCGAATAAATAAGAGCAGAAATAAATGCTAAAAAGCACATTAACAGTTTGCCGCTTAATCGAATCAGAACACATTAACACAATAAGCGATAGCTACCTACCGTTATTTATTATTTTCATAAAAAAATATCGCAGAAGAGGAGAAACCGCGGATATTAAAACTAATTAGCCATTATCCCAAATATGTTTTCTGTTTCATGTTGGGAAAAGTTTTTGTTTTCTAACTTAAATATTTTTGATTAAGACATGACCAGATACATATTAGCAACATGAAAATATTCTAAGAAATAAAGGAACAAACAAGCTTATAGTTGAAATGAAGCCATCTAAAACTTTTCTATATAAACATGGCCCTCGTTATGAAATTAGTTAAGATTTGTGAAGTGTACAGAGATAGGAACAAAGATAGGGTTTGGGGAAAATAGTACATAATATAAGGACAGTAATTAATATTACGCTTTAAATTATAATTAACAAAACTTTGAACTTTCAGTCTTGATTTTAAATAATTTAAAATTTAAACCTTTGTTAAACCCTTTTTCAAACTTTTTTTCTGTTGTTTCCTAGAGCGACGGTTGTATCGGACGAAGTCGTGAGAGAAATCAAAAACGACGACGTTTTATCATTGATAGTTATCGTCTTCTATTTTCCCAACACTCGTAAGTGAACGTGCACCACCGCACTGTGTTTCTCCTACGAGTGTAGATTGTACAATGACGGGGAGGGGAGAAGTAAAGGGCTTTAATACATACTTAGGTTCCTTTATCCTAACGTGTCTCGGTTTTCAACGCCGAATTGTGCAACCGCCTTCCACATTTAATAATATTACCATTATATATTCGTTTATGTTTAGATTTATATTACGGAAGTTCGGCAAAAGATATGGAAAAAATGATGTTGAGACATAGGCCGGACTGCTTTTAGCATAATTAGTAATAATACCAAAATGTAAATTTAGAGTTAAGAATTATATAAGAGATTCACCTGAACGTGTTTGGACCGGGGACTCGTCGAACCCTTTATATCATTTATATCTAAATAAAAGAGGGAAGCATCTCATGAATATTTGTGTCATCATTGTCGATATCGCAATGGCTTGAACACGCGACATGTAAAATCGCCCGACATCTGGCGCCGAGCTTTCAACAGCTCAGCGTTTGGTTATAAATACTGGTTGGCGATCATTGGCAAACTACTCTTGTTTCGAATCTCATATCATCTCCCGCCAGCCACTTTCACGACTTCACAGCTTCCTGCCTGCTATACTTAGAATATTGTTTGACTTTTCTACACCTTGGACCATCGCCCTTTCCTGCCATTGGATATCCGACCTGGCTGAGTTCAAGAATTGACAACAGTAGTCCGCATATAATCTATCCTCCTTACAATGGGATCGGATTCTCGCGGCTACCTTAACCGGGCTCATTACTGAAGCTGCAGATAAATAGCGGCTACAACGACTTGACCGGCTCCCTATTTTACAGTCTATGTTAGCGTCTGGAACAGCGCTCACATAACCTGCTATTTTTTGGGTTAAGGCTAAATGAAACGTAATACGCTCTCACAGGTGGCGCTAATTTAAAAACGTGGTTTTATCCAAGTGCGAAATACTAGAATGGGTTCTTCTCCAATGTATCAGCCGGCAAATAACAGAACATCATTTGGACAAAGAAGTTTTCATTGTAAAGCTCCTTTGTTATTAATAGGCTCAGTGACAACATTAAAATTATAGATACGCTAAATTTATTTTTAAAAAATGGTCAAAAAGTCTATGTTAGCTGAGAGTGGTGATTTCGCTTTATCCATGTTATACCTTATGTTGTAATCAATGTTGAAACTTTATGTATGCTCGATATTATCATTATTATCTACATATTATTACTTATTTATTACTATAAACTACTTATTACTGACTGATTACTACTTATTACTTATATTTTTTTACCTATTTTTATTATTATATACTTATTAATATTTACTTAATATTTAATGTGTATTATTATATGCTTATTAATATTTACTTATTATTATTATTATTATCATTTAATTATTATAATCTAAAATCTAATTTCTATTATCTATCTACTATTATTTACTTATTAATATTTACTATTTTTTATTCATGTGTTATTACTTACTTATTAGTATTTACTGATTATTATTAAATTGTAAAGCCGCTCATATCAACACAGGATTGTCCTAGAGAGATGAGTGGCTAATGTTTTTGTTGTCGTAATTAAATTTAATGAAATTGTACCAGACGTAATCTGGTACACCAGCGAACTGAAGAAGCCGACTGATCCCAATCTACGGAGCGAGGCTTGGAGGGGGAGGTAGCTCTCCTACCGTTCCTTTTGCAAGTAGGAACGGTACTGACGACAACGACTTTTGTTAATCTTGTCCGAGGCAGTTGCTTATTGGGTCCAGTCCGAGGCAGTAGTCCGATGGAGGTAAGCAGTGGTCAGAGTGAAACAAGGCGAGTGGTTCAGAAGTCAGAGCGGGCGGCGGGCAGAGATGAGTACTTGTCAGGCTGGCGATCAAATGCTAACTGCCGCAAACTGGCGTTTGCAGGCTATTTATGCGGTCCACCAAGCGCGGACCGCCGGTGCCGTGTAGATGCCCGACAAGTCGGTCTCCCTCCCACCAACTGTCCCGCTCCAACGCTTTTATTCAGTCATTTCAGTTTGAGCGGTCTGGTGCGAACAAGTTCGCCAGACCGCCCGTTACATATATTAACAAACAAAACATAATTTAATAATAAGTGTGCAGCTTCAAATATTCCGGGAGACGTGACGTCCGATACAGAAATTAAATAAATATTTTTAAATTCGGATTTTATACTATTCTTCCAATATAAGCATTAGCTTGTAATGTTTAATAAATGTATTTTAGAAAAAACACTTTTAGCATGTAACGCTTTTAAATATTGAAATTAATTGTTTGTTGGCGGGTGTACACACGATTAAATTGAATAAATTGTTACAGTAGATTTAAAAATTAAGTCCTTCAAGAAACTTATAAAAATTCAATATATTTTTCTAAAACTAACATACGGTCTACATGTAAGTTTCTTGAAGGACTTAAGCTTTAAACTTCACATTCCGTATATACACCAGTCAACAAACAATTCACCTCAATATTTAAAAACATTAAGTGCTAAAAGTGTTTTTTCTTAAAATATTTTAACTAACGCCATCCGCGAGTATCGTTTGACGTTAAATAATAAATTCTACTACGTACCTACCATAACATGATTTTTATTGTAAACAAGTGGCAGAAGGTCACAAAGGTTTTCAACTTTAAAAAATCGTCTTATAATGGAATTCCACCATAAATTAACAAAATTAGAATTAAATATTTACTCATAAATTCACGTACTTTGTAGTTTAGTTCTAACTCATACATTATACTTTAACCCTACTTATAAATTTGATCGTATTATGTACTTATAGAATCTACGTTCATAATATAACATAACCGTCACTTCATATATTTTATAGGCGACAATAAATATAAATATTTTTTTTAAAGATTTCAATTTCCAATAAAGATTTTCTTTTTCTTTTCGTTACTTACTATTGATTTTCAAGCGTTCTAATTATTTTAGTTACGATACTTTGATTATATCGAATGCACTGAACAGATAGCACAATATAGAATTGCCTTCCATATCGAATTGAAGGAAACCCACTGTAGCTGATCTGTCGATTTTAGCCCATTTAGCATGCGCTCTGCCTCTTAACGAACGTTTGGGCCATCGTGTATAGGGGTAGTACGCGCCCGTTGGGCCAACATTGGCTCAAGTTCGGCGAGTTGGCCCGTGATCGCTCCGGTGGCGAACTAGTACGCCCGACTCGCGCTCAGTAAGCAATCGCGACGGACGTGCTGTATATAGAGAATAAAATTACTGAAATATATTTATATTGATGGAAAGAGACTTAACTATGCACTAATCTTCAAAAAAACTGCCCAAATATACATCATATGTTGTTTAGTGTTGAAACAGTTTTAGAATATTCCATTTCCCAATGTCCTTCTAAATATTGTTCCAATTCCATTGCCCTTCCCAAAAGGTCCTACCTACCTTGAGTGAAGCCCTCTGTGGTAAAATTGTGTCAGTTGAACTATGGCTCTCAGTGTGTGAACATATCATAATATTTCTCGTGTCGCAAATTCATCGTGTCGCACCAAATCATTGAATATTCCACAGTTGTGCAGTGTGTGAAAGAAGACCACAAACATTTCCACTTATACGAGTATAAGGTAGGACTTTTCCTTTCACACCAATTTTTCCCATGATTTCAAATTCATCGAATGCAATTTAGTCGTATTACAGTCCACTCGTTGAAAAGCTGCTATAGGGCATGCTTCATATGTATTACGCAAATAATAATATTAATAGGGTATTTTGTATAGCGCCGTTTTTTCGTGAATAATCTCCTCAAGGTCGAAATGCGTATAATCCGATATCTAGTTAATAACGTTTATTTTATATTTTTTTAATTTTATAACGTGTTATTTTATTTTACTTTATTCTCTTCCTATGTATAGTTAGCATCCGCCATTTTGATTTTCCTCAACTTTTTATTTATTTTGCGACGTCTATATTTCCATATAATAATTGAAGGCGCTATAAGGTATAGCGCGGATGCAGCTATCACTTCGACATCTTCCATGATAATGAAAGATTGTAGTTCGGAGTTGGAACGTTGGACGATTGTATGGTAGCAGCATTACACTGCCTAACATCGTATATCGCCGTTACATTTGACGACAATTAAAATGTCATAATATTGAAGAAACGAAATTCTGTTTTTGAAATTTAAGCAAATAATGGTCAGACTTTTGGATCACGAAACACGCTCACATCGAATTTCTCGTGTTCTTCTTTATTCTATGCTTTAATGTTATATTTACTTCATAACCCACGCACTATTACACTTTTCATAGAATATGCGGTGAACACGTGAAATAAAATAATAAAACTATACCAAGATTAAATCTACTTATCTTTATATCAAACTAGCCCGGTATGAATGGTTTGGAGGAAAGTTTTGAGGTAGTGATGTGTTCCTCTATTCCTACCCAGAAGTTTTTCTTTTATTTATAACGTCATGGGTGCGAAATTTCATCAAGAAGTACCAAAATTATACTTTGTAGTGAGAGGGGAAAGGGGGTGATTTTTTAAAATTTCGTGTTGACGTTCCTCTTGTTTCGAAGGTCAAGTGTGCAAAAATCAAGCTTGGAATAAAACTGTAGATTTGTATAGAAAACAAACACACACCGCCCGCCCGGGACAATCTTCTATGTATAATAGTTTTTTTCTACGAAGAGTAATAGTGGTTCGATGTTAAGCTCCTCCCGGAACATCGAGCAAATCCGGATCATCGAGGTAGCTCGGGCACGTGTTAAGAGTGCCAGAAGGTCGAATTCCACTGAGAATTCTGAGTGCTATTCTAGAGGGAAGACGTCCAGTGGGCCGATCCAGACACAGGTGGGAGAAGCAACTCCAGAGGCTGTGCAAGGAGAGGCTGGACCCAATATGGACGGATGCCGTAAACGTAGCACAGGACAGGGACGCTTGAAGGCGCCTCGTCGATGCGATGGGTTCCCGACTCGAGTAGGACAAGGGGCAGAAGATGAACGTATTTATAATAGATTCTATTTACTTATATTTATTTCTTACACTACGCATTTTTGCTTTTCGTCCTTCGTTTTACTTTATATACCTAAATCCAAGCCAATACTCTATCTTAAGATATGTATGATTTTTTTATTTGTTCATTTATATAAACTTCAAAAAACAAAAGCAAACACGCGCCTATGTGGGGTTCCCATTACTTTACATTTACTATTTAAACTATAATACATGCACGTAAAAAAAAATTGATAGCAAGCAGGTATGTGATATTTTTTGTAAAAAAAAAAGAAAATTAAAAAACATACTTTGTCACTTTCTCTCTCTCGCATATACAGTAAATTGTGTGAAAAATGGTGAAAATCTGAAGAAATAATTTTATTAATGTACTGGAAAACATAATTCTATGGAGTGAATGATGATGGCACGGAAGAAACAAAATAGAAAATATTTACATGTTTTGTACAAAATACTTTGAATCTATTTTAAGGTTGTAAACAAACAAAAACATTCACCCTAATTGTAAAAAAAAACATTTTATTACGAACCCGCCATTAGCGAGCAATTGAGTGACATTAGGCCCACTTAAGCCGAATATAATGGGCCAGTGTAATGCCTAAACATTTGGTAGGAAAACTGTATGAAACCGTTTTGGCCTAAGAAAGAATATCGCTTATTTAACCTTTAAAAAAATTTGGAAAGACCATCTTATTATTATTATTGCGCAGTAATAAAATTACAGATTTTCGATATCTATAAATAAATGCTCTTTTATGTAGCGGAATCTTTTCTCGACAGTCGAACTCTAAATAAAATAATTGGTAAAGCTTTTGTAAATGGTGTGAAAAATACAACAGTATATTTGTATACTTATACAAAAAAAATGTGTAGGTGTCTTAAAAACGTGAGAGCTTTCAATTTCAAGGTTGCAGCAGGTTGCCACTTTATGTGCCGTTTTTAGAATAACTCATCAATGCAGGTTCGGCGTGCCTAAATAGGTGCCAAAAAGGCCAACACGGAAGTAGTGCTTCAAAGACGACACTAAACTTTTGCTATTTGATTTCAAATTGCTGACAACATTTTTAAAATATCGTTACCCCCATCTTCCTACCTACCAGCGTAACACCCGGCTTAAAATTTCGACTCGAATTACGTTTTAAAAAAGGCATACTTTTATTCCCTTCCATCAGCCTTTATACTACTTTTCAAAGGTGATAAATAGAAGAAAAAATTTAAACGGAAAAGTAGGAATCTTTTGCACCTACAAAGCCAACCCTGCGTATTTCATGTGAGTTCTTAAAAGGCCTCCATCAAATGGTAATTTTGTCACGCTTCCCACAAATTTCCATCATTTATTCATCGTTATAACCCATTTTATCAACCTTTGAAGCTTAAAGGGAAAACAAACATATGCCAGTTTAAGCGTTCTATTGTTAATTGAGGTGCCCTTGAACATTATGAGGGAAATGAATATTGGCGATTTTTATTAACAGCACAAAGCGATTTACTAAGAACAGTAAATACAAGTAGGTATATATGAAGTCAGTAACAGGGTGTAGCTTCGAATTATTGTTTATTCAAATTAATGATTTGTTTCAACAGAAATGATTTACTAATTTTTTTTTCAAAAGATCGGTATTCAATTTGTCGTGTCATTATTAACAAATGAATTTCATTTCATTAATTTTCATTGCCGGAAATCCGGGCGTTTATTATTAAAAATACTCTGTAATCACCACTTTGTTAATGTATACATATCAACATGTTTCAATTAGAAAAATTTGAAATTTTAGAAAATAGAAAAAGTGTTAATAGTAAAATAAATATAATTATTAATCGATTTTCTTTAAGCAGCTATTTCTTGATTTTATTTTCATATTAATATTAATAATAAAAATAACTTCTTTTTTAATTTGCAATATAAATTTGTTATTCAATGTTTTGTAATATTTTTTTATTAACATTTTTGATTAATTACTTACCTAATTTAATCAAATTTTGTTTATAATTTGTCTATTCTTTCATTATTGTGTTCCATGTTTATCATTTGTCTATACTTGGCATTATTATTTTTTAGTATTCTGTAAATTCCTGATGAGGAAAGCTTCGCTTTAAAATTAATTGATATGTATATATTAATAAAGTGGTGATTACGAAGCAACATTTAATTCATTGATTTATCGAGGTTTAAGGATTAATCAGTGTTGTTCACGAAAACAATTTTACTAATACGAGACATGGTGTTTTTTTCTTCGGCAGTAATCGAACCCAAGAACACTTGACTCTGCTTAATACTTTGGGGAGCAAAACGCCCCCTGATGTATATATATTTTATTCACGAAATTTGTGAAGGACAGTTAAACAGTTTCTTAGAAAACACAGTTGACTCGGGTTCATCTTTAATAAGAAATAAATTTACTTAATGAAAATAGAATTCTTTGTTGAAAATACAGATTTATAAAGTCAAGGAAGTGAAGTCGTAACGATTCAACCACAAATATTTTTTTAGTGGGCTATGAGGAAATTTCTGCTTTATTTGATTTTTAAATTTATTATGGTTGTTGTGATTTTTAAAGGATTGTGGGATTTTGTTGTAGAATTTAGTACCATAGTTGTTTTTTTGTCCAAATATTGTGTTTGTGGTTCCTTGTTGTATGTGTATACTAATAATTATTATTTTATGATTTTTGTATAGCGCCATTTTAGTGAAAAATCACCTCAAGGGCGCTGTATAATTATTGCTTGCTAGGGTTTATCATTATTATGTACAAACAGATACAGAAATATATTTGCCTGGCAGGTCACTCCAGATTAACACGTTATTTTATTAGTTATAGCTTGAGAAGATAAGATTTTGAAAGCTCAAGAGACAATATTAGAAATTAGCCTGTTTCACCAAATAATTGAAATGCCTGCACGATGATATTATACGTATGAGAAGGTTGGTGGGTAAAGAAGAATTGATATTTGTATGAAATATGTTTTTTTATTTGGGACTGAAGAACGATTTTTAAAAATTACCGAAAAATTCTTTTCGACGTTTTACTGAAATTTTCGATGTTATTTATTTACGTTTACAAATGTTTAAAGATACTTTAAATATCGTGCAGTCTATGAAAAGTTTAAAAAAACCTCTAAATTACTTTTGGTAGATACTAACCATTGAAGTATCCCTTTCTTAATCTTAACCATTACGCTTATAATAACCTTGCATTCTTTCCAGGTCTCCTCACTTTTAATACGGCCATACAATGTTTTACCACACATACGTCTGAGAGATCTCATTTTTCCAGCATTCGGTCCACTTTCACCCTTCCTCTGCCAGTTCTACGTATCACCGCCATATATCAGGTTTGGTATCAGAACTCCATTGTGGACTACTAGCTTCGCTTTTTTTATTAGTGCCAATCGCGTTCATTCCTTCATTAATGAAGTTCCCTGCATTTTCACTTCTTCCAATTTCCCAATCAGTCAGTAAAACTCCAACTACAAGAATTTAATTACTTTCCAAAGCCTTTATAAAGGTCGAAGAAAAGATTTTAAGAAATGATGAAAGTAAAAAATGGAAGGTTATGTAAATTTAAAACATAATGCGGAGATAATCGCGGTTACGGTCGTCTAAAATTCAAATTTTCTATTTACCAAGAGCCGTTTATCAAATTTTGAAGGCCAGTGAATTTTCGACCATAGAGAGATCATTTCTGAGGGGGGTAGGTATGCTCGTATATGGTTTTTTGGGTATATAGACCTTTTCTGGTGTATACTCAATCTCCCTGATAACAGAAGAAAGAGCTCATTTGGTGGGCTTGAATCTAAGGGAGATAAGCCACTAAATCTGTTAAGTCAAGTCCTTCTATTCTTCATCTATCCCTTAGAACATCCCATTCCATTTATCATACAACCTATCCCTATTATGTTGGTCACTAAAACTACAGATTCTGACCGAGAGACTCGATCTATAGAAATACGTAAAATAGGAAATTATGTATTTTGTAATTTTCTCTAGAGCTGGGGTACACAATGCCTCTGATCTTCGCTGGGAAGTATTGATTATTCCGGTTGTCCCGGTAAGACAGAGATCCAGGGTTCGAGTCCCAGAAGCGAATGATATATATATATTTTTTGTGTTTTTTTTCGGTTTCGTGGTTTATTTAGGATATGTTAATATTATCTTCTTCAATGATTAAATATTACAATGAGGTTTATCAACTTCAATAAGTTATTAAAAATAAATTGAATATTCTGTCTAGACTTGTAGAAAAGTCAATAGATGTCTCATATAAATAAAAATCGCATAGGTATATCCGAGACTCTATCCAAATTTCAATTGTGTTCGGAAAGAACATTGTAATCATCATAGGATGGGATTTAAAATGGAGGATAATCAATATTATGTCAATGACAAGTCTTGAATTTAAGGTATGATATCGATAAAGATGGCATAAATTGAACTGGTTTCATTAGCTTAGTCGGTAAAGCGGTTGTCCCGGTAAGGCAGAGGTCCTGGGTTGAGTCACAGATGCGACTGATACCTTTTTATTTTCTATGTTTTTTTTCGGTTTCGTGTCATTTAGGATATGTTAATATTATTTCCTTCAATGATTAAATATGAATTATTTATATATTATATTGTATATGCCCATATGAATATAAATTTTAAATTATAATAGTGATACAGGTGTAAAATATATTATGGTAGGTACATCGAAAACATTTCAAATGATAATCATAGATTATTATTATAAGTTATTCCGAAAAAAAAAAGTTGTTGATTAATTTGTGTTATTTCACAAGTTATTTATTTAAAATAATACATAGTATATTTGCGGCAGGTTCCAGAGTGGGAGATACTCTTAGTATCGCCCCGGTGAAAGAACACCATTCAGAATCGAAACGTTGCTTAAAATGGTTTAAGCCGTATTTGATGACCAGATCTGATTAGCCAGGTACCTCCTCACCTTCCTCTTTCCCGTCTCATTTAGCTCCCCACTACCTTCACCTTCACAACATTCCACAATTGGGGATGGCATAGTCTCACTGGCTCCTGACGGTTGAGAGCAGCTGGAACTGTTGCGTGGTACTCACATTAAAAAAAACGTTCGTGTAAAAGCTTCTATAGGGCGTATATAATATAAATAATTAAATAATAATACCTTAACGATTTTACATTACGTAAATATTAAAAGGAATTCTTGAAGGTGCATTGTGCCGTCTTCAATATTCCCCGAAGTTTTACTAAATCTCGACTGCCTTCGAATTCTTCAGCTGCCGATAGTTGATAACTATTATTTGTGTTTTGACTGTGTTCGGTAAGTGGCTTTCTTCAAGCTAATGCACCAGTTCTTTGGATATAATGCACCTCTGTTAATTTTACTTTATTAATATTTTTCTGGGGAATTAAATCCTTCCTTTAAGGTTTTTTCAACGAGTTGACTTGAAATGAACGAAAAATTTTCGGAATTTATTATCTTAATTTTATATATAATAAATGGTCATTTTTTCTATAGTTCATTTTTTATATCGTTTAATGATTAAAAATACGCCAAGGGCGCTTTACATTTTGTTAAAGTTTATAACCCCTTTTAAAAAGATACGTTTTAAGATATTTCTTAAAGTTGCTTTCTGACCTCATACCAAATGGAAGGTCATTACAAGAATGTGGACCCACTACATTAAAATCTCTGTCCCCAAATTTAGCAGCATTCGTACGAGAGAATTCATGCAGTCTGTTCGACGCATGCCTGAGTGAGTTGCTTCTAAGTAAGATTGACGCTCACGCAGAGATCAGTCAAGTATGATGATACCAGCCCGTTCAGTGCCGTAAGTGAAATTTTAAACTGAACTCTTTCTGTGACTCGAAGCCAGTGTAGGCAATCACGTAGAAGAGCAGATATGTGATAGTATTTGGTCTTATTACGTTTGATTCCGTGACAATTCAACACACTTATGAATAGGCACAGTTTTTAAAAGTGATATAAAGTCATTAAAACTACGAAAAATAAATCTAGCACCAGAACCTAATCTAACTTTGTAAAATAATTTATATTTTTAATAAGAAAATGTTGTTAAATTTTGTAAGACCGTATTAAAAATGAGGAGATCCGGAAAGAATGCAATGCAATTGCATGTAAGAGTAATGGTTAACATTAAGAAGGGGACGCTTAGATGGTTTGGGCAAATAGAGCAGATAACCGAATAAAGGAGTGTAAGGAGAACAAGGATGCTGGAGGAAGGCACGGCACGATCAAGTGAATCAAATACTTGAGTCGGGTCTCGTCAAGTGCCAGAAAAACAGAAGAGTAGGTAAGTATGACATGATATATGAATATGAATGAAACAAGGAGTGTGTGCCAAGACAGAGTTGTGTTGCGGTCCATCCTCTCATCTGCCTACCCATCCCGTCAAACGGCGTGATGGTTAGTTAGTTAATATCATGAAAATAAAGCATGTACAAGGTCCGTCGCAAAAGTAGCTAGAAAAAAAAATCTAACAATTTATTGCCAATAAACATACAAACACTTAATATTCTTCAAAATACGCCTCTTGGGCGTCAATACACTTTGGTAGCGTTTCTTCCAGTCTTAGAAGGCACCCTGGAAGGCAGACGAAGGCACTGCGTCGAAGCGGTTTTCACCCCATCCAACGTCTCCAAATGGCGTCCCTTTAGGCTTCGCTTGATGCGGAGGAACAAAGAGAAGTCGGGACTGTACGGCGGTTGCGGCAGTGTCGCCACGCCTTGCTTGGCGAGGAACTCCTGGATGATAAGAGCTGAGTGTGATGGAGCATTGTCGGGATGCAAAATCCAGGTGTTGGCGATCTCCTTCCGAACGCGGCGAATCCTTTCGCGCAACCGTTTATTTGTCATGTTGCACTTCTCCGCTATTAAGGGCGAGGGGGACGTTGGAGTAGAATTACTTATTATTTCGAAATATTGATAGTATTATTAAGCAATACGATAAACATAATTTTCTTAAATAGAAAAATATTTATTAAATATTTTATAAATTTACATTATTTACATTTATCAAAATCTAATCAGAAATATTACTTTTTCTGACCTCCTATTGGATGTTTTACAAAAGACTTAAAATATGAATGTGATTTTTAAAGTGGAGAAAAATATTTTTAATCCTTTCTCGTTACGTTTTTGCGTAGTGTTTATGAAATATTTAAACTACCCACTGTTCTTTTTTTTTAATTTATCTTATCAACAAGTTAAAGAAAAATCTTCACAGCATATTTTAAGGACATTCAACTTTTTAAATGTTTTTGTAAAACATGCGTAGAACGGTCAGAAATGTGTAATATTTCTGATTCTATTTTGATAAATGCTAAGCCCATGCAAATAATAAAAAAAAACGTAATAAATATTTTTCTCTTTCAAAACACCATGTTTAATATTATCACTATTTTGAATTTATATATAATAACTCTCCGACGTCCCTCTCCCCGTTAACCTGACACTGAGGCGACGATCAGACTGTAACACTTCCCTCATTTTTGTGACGTTGTCAT
>JAHDVE020012436.1:0-36064 GCA_022606495.2 Halesus radiatus
AAAAAAGAAGTATAAGATATATTAAAAATGGCAGGAATCTAAATGAGCAAAATACAGAAATAGAGAATGAAACAAGGTAACAAAATAGCAAGTAGAAGATAAACATTTACAAAGGAAAACATAAAATGTAAAACCAAGCATATACAGTAGTTAAATAAATTTAAAATCAGTACCAGAGATTCAAGAGGACAGTACCTCCGGCACCTGAAACGATAAATGATTTTACGAAGCTATTCCGCGACTCTAAGTTCAGGCCATCTCTCCACCCATCTACTTACAAACCTTCTCAGACACTCGAAATTCATCTTATTGCAGACCAGATCAGCATTCCAGGCTGGTCTGGTAATTTCAGTCAAACCATCCAGCATTTCCTCTCTCGCATCCATCAAAATCTCACAGTGCCACAGAATGTGCTCGGCGGTCTGGTTTGTATTTCCACAAGCACAGTTTGGGTGAGGGGATAGAGATAAACTATGAAGTCTACCCCTAAATTCACCGTGCCCCGATAGTGGTCCAGGTGTAAAAATGCCCCTTCCATTCTGCTTCTAACTGAGGGAAGAAAGAATAAGTCCATCTTCCCGTCGTCGCCCTATCCCAACGTGACTGCCAATCATCCAGAGTTCTATCACGCATCTCCTTAAGAAGCTTTGGCAGGGAGACCTCACCACCCACGGTCACGTGGACACCCAGATGGACAGCCTACCTCTTGTTAAAGCCTTCTTAGCCAATACTTCCCTAATTTCTAAATCAATCGGCAGGATTCCGGCCAGAACCGGTAATGCATCTGATGCTACAGTCCTGTAAGCTCCCGAGAGCGCCAGTAAAGGAGTGCGCTGGCCCCTTTTCAGAGCCAAGAGTATGAGAACATTGTCAAGGCGGTGCTCCCACACCGAAGCAGCGTATGAGATTTGTGTCACGTACACTGCCCGGTAGATTAGCCGGAGCGCAGGCGAGCGGAGACCCCACTCGGCCGTTGACAGTCTTCTCAACTTATGAAAGAGGGCCTGGGCTCTACTGGACGCGCTTTTGACGTGGGCCAGGAAAGAAGACGATCTATCTAAAATGACTCCCAAGTGTCTGGTGTTTTCCGCAAAGGATATTGTGGAGTTTCCCATTTTAATAGAAGGGTTACGTCTTCGACTGAGGGAACCCTTCATAAGGAGACCCACTGTCTTGTGGGGAGCGAAGGTTAATTTATTTCTTTTACCCCATTCCAGAACCATCTCTAAGCATTCCTCGGCCTTACTTTCGACCTCTTTCCTGCTGTTGCCCGCCACAAGAAGATGCTCATCATCCGCATATGCCACTGATACACAACCCTCAGGCAAGGGTAACCTGAGGCCAAACCGCAATCAAGTCTGAGAACCACAACATACCTAATATGATATCAGACATAATAAAGTGTAGGGAAGATTATTCCATATGGATGCTGCTAGCGCCAGGGGCCGTGTAAGTGCTTCACCCGAAACTTCCCCGCTGCACCAAACCCAACAATAAATGTTCATGGTACAACGCACTGAGCGAGCTTTGCTTGGGGATGACTGAAGGTATTGGATATCTTCAGTCGAAACTACCTGAAAGGATGTTATAGAGGGTGTTAAAAGGCGTTAATTAATAAAGTTAGATATTCGTAACTAAACATAGTTAATTAAAGGCGTGTACTGTATATGAACTAAATAAAAAGATCAACAAAAAAATATATATACACTGGTCTAGCTAACATGTTCCGAACTGTGGGATAGAAGGTTCTCAACCCTATGTACTAATTAATGTATAGAATATGAAAGCGAATAATTCAAAGTGATCTATTTATTATTAATATGAACATTCACAAATATATTATTATACGGGTAGGTGTACCTACTAAACAATGAAAATAATAAAATTCAAAATTAATAATGTTATTATTCAGTTCTGCAAGAATTTTAGTTATTTATTATTGTGACTGCTGTTTCGGCGTTCAAAGCTATTTTCAAACTGTGGTTAGGTCACATTGAGAGGACTTAGATATATGTATTAATTAACCCGTACCCAATATGTTAAAAAAAAATTATGGTGTTTGAAATGATTTAGTAAAATTTAATAAATCATAACATTGTAGCTACCTGCTGAAATGGCCACTACAAATTACTATTTCAACTGCCACTAAATCCTTGAGGTACGGCGACACTGGTGACATCTAAGTTTCTTACATATTCGGCGATTTTCCCTAATAGCATTATTCTCTTATTTTTGTTCGGCTAGATTAGACTATTTATATCTCCATTTCTTCCGTATGCAATTAATGTTATTTGTAATCTCGTGTTCTTAAGTATATTGCATAAATTTAATCATTAGCTTTTATAACCATTAAACAATAAACTCCCGGTTAGACGCTTCTTTAATTACAGATCCGGAAACACGCTCCTTTATATATATCACTGAACCGGTTTCGCTGAAAATAGCACAGTTTATTGTTATTAGTGACGGGAAGGTTTAGAAAGTAGTTTGAATGAAATCAAATATCTAAAACTGTTTCTATAACGTTTTAAAATTAGTATGAAAAACATTTATCCCGTAATGTCTTATGTAGGTGGGTCCATAGATTAAAACCCTGGTTAGCCATAGATTGCATATTCAAAAGAACAAGTTTTTTTTTGTGTAGAATATTTTCAAAATGGAAAATACGAGTAGGTACCTACTTAAGAACTGTACGATATAAATATATTTTGAAAAATAAACGTTTGGAATAAAATAAAATATTCAAATGAATGTTTCTTTATGTGGAGATAGTTACTTTCCCTGTCAAATCAATTATGGCACACTAATGAGAAGCAAGAATTCACAACATCATAATTTTATATAAACCCTAGCAAGGCCGGGTACACATCAGCTAGTATCGAACAAAAACTTTGGTTAATACGGCTATGGCTATGACTTCTCAACCCTGTTCATCCCTATTTATATGTGATTCCCTTACACGCGATCCACACCAGTCGGTATGGTTTAAAGCACTGTCACGAGTCACTGGCTCCGAGCAATTCGGAGAGCGGTATTGCAATAACATAAATTTCTGCTTCTACGGAAGTGTTTTAAAGAATGTAAATTACTAAAGCTCCATTAGATGAGCACACAATAATCTCGATAATTACGGCCACACGTTCATCTGAATTAGCGACCTATTTTTGCTGGGGACTCATTATGTCTGAGGTATTCCGCAGAATGATAATATTAACAGATCTTAGTGATATTGGAAATATCGTGTTAGTGTAGCTCTTATATGTTCCTTGAAGAACTGAAGTTTTAAATCTACAATAACAAATTATTCCATTTCATATTTCCGCCAACAAACAATTTATTTCAACATTTAAAAGCATTATGTGGGAAAAAAGGTTTTTTTTTATATTTAAATTAGTGCCATCCGTGGGCGCGTATTACCTTTCCTTTAGCTGTAACAATATTACGAGCACAATGCGGGTTAAACAAATAGCGTCTAGTACAATTTTTCTAAATGAGGTTTCGAGCTGAAAAGAGTTGCCCCGATCTTCGGGTAAATCCAAAGAAGAAAAAATTGTGCAAATTTAATGACGCCAGACTGATTGAAATAGGTTGATCGATTCTGGGAGAGGAAATGAACTTCTTAACATGGCAGAGACTTGAAAAACTTAATAAATAATACTACCTACTTCAAAACGTAATTATCTCCGAAATAATTAATTTAACTAAATACCTAATTTTTGTACCATTGTATGGATTACACATTCATGTTGTTTTTTGTTCGGAGTTGTTTAATCAATTTCAAGGTTTAAAAGAATCTGTATTACATGTTATACATTATGAATTTAAAATTTAAAATGAAACTTTTTATGTGAGTCTACTATGTATCCCTCGATACGAGCGACCTCCGTAAGGTAATAACTTTGTGGTGGGTTCATTCTCGTCCGTTCTGTGGAAAGGATTTCAGCTAGAAACTTTTCCTAATAAACGAAGTTACGAGAAATAGTTAGAATCTCCGCAATAAATCCTGGGGTCGGACTCTTAGATTAGCTATATAACTGTGGAGACCAAGCGTAATCACTAAAGTATGGTTCCATAACTTGTTTATAATAATGTGGTCTCACTTAACAGAGGAACTTTCGGTTCAGTTTCGATCTTCTGAGTTATTAGAATACTTTTTTTGCTACTATATTCAGTTTTTCTTCCGACTACCAATTAATAAACAACAAGGAACTCCGGTGAAAAATATATTGGCTTTAAAAATATGTATTCATATAGATCAGCAAACGACGATTCTGAATATACAACTTTTATTATTTACTATCTGATGTGTACCCGGCCTTGGTCGGGTTTTTTCATTTGTCATTAGGGTACCATAATTGATTTGACAGCGAAAGTAACTGTCTCCAAATAAAGAAACATTAATTTGAATATTTTGTTTCATTGTAAAAGTTTATTTTTTTTCTAGATATTTCTAAATCATAAAATTCTTAAGTAGGTACCTACTCGTGTTTTCTATTTTTAAAATATTCTACCAAAAAAAAAATTCTTCTTTTGAATATGCAGTCTGTGCCTAACCAGAATGTTATATCTATGGGCTAATCTAAATAAAACATGGCGGGTTCCATGTTTTTCATACTAATTTTAAAACGTTATAGCAACAGTTTTACATATTGGGTTTCATTCAAACTATTTTCTAAACCTTCCCAGCACTAATAAAAAGGAACTGTACTATTTTTAGCGAAACCGGTCAAGTAATTTTCATGAAAATTGTGGACAAACAAACAAACTTACATTGATTTATATATATAGATTATTATACGCAGAATTTATAAATCGTTATTTAAAAGTAAATACAAAATAATCTCATCAAAACACCCTGTTATGTTAATACCATTACATTTGGAACATCTGACGTCACGTGCGCATTCTGTTTTTGGATTAGTATCGATATTTTTATTTTTCACCTTTGTTTTGTATTTTATATATATATTTTTTTTAGTTTCGGCGAAATTGAAACTTCATTTGGGTTACCTTAAGCTCTATAATTGTTTTTCAAAAAAAAAAACTATTTTTAGTGAAATAAATTACAGCATTCATGAACAACCAATTATCAATACAGAAATGACAATAATATTAATGCTCAATGCTACTATTATTCTATGAGTTCGAGTTAATAAAAAAGGTATACTATTTTATTACTTCTGTGTAGTTATGGTTTACTATGAATGGAATTTAAAATGGTGTACGGTAAAGCATATCTTTGTTTTGACATTTGACATTCTAACCTCAAACCGACCGGCCATAGATTTGGAGCGTTTTAGTGGGCTTTGACAAATTTTAATATTGAAAATTATTTTAATTATGAAAACTGACCTAAAAAAAAAACGAAATGTACTGGTATTTAAGTTTGAACGTCATTATTGATAATAAAAAAAAGAACTGGAGTTCCCTATTGCACCCCTAAAATTGAGGAAAGTTATTGGTAGTAGAAAATACTGAACGAAAGGGGAGATGATAGGTATATTTTGGGGGATTCTCAATATTCTAATCTGCTCAATTTGTATAACTAGATCGATTATACAAAATACCTTAAAATTGATAATACCCTCATCTTCTGACATTTGATGGCAACATACTACACAATCACCTCTAGCGGCCCTTTCTTTTTTTCTACCTCTCCTTTTTCATTGGTATTTTAAAATTCGATATGATCGGAGTAACTAGATTCTCCACCTTAATCGCATTACTAGACAGTAATGAAATGTATAAACTATCTACCATTAAAGTGCAATGTGAGCACAATTAGTTAATCTAGTATACTTAAGTTCCGCAAGTTTTTGTTATTATTATTTATATGCCATTTTCAAATTGTGGATAATCCATTTTGCGACGACTTAGTTCTATGATTTTATTAGCTCTACTTCTTAAGATTTCTTTTGACCGCCACGTTACAATTTTTATCTTTAATTTTTTTTTTTTAATTCTTTAATTTGGACGCATGTGAAAATAATAAAATAATTTCGTAATACTATTTAACTATATTTTTTAATAATGTATAGATAAATACGCCAGTTTAATCATAAAACTGCTAAATAATTATTAATATTAATTATTACATTATTAGTTATATTACGGTTATTATTATTCCTATCATATCATTTATAAATTTCTAGATATGATATAAATCGATCGACTGTATGTGGGTTCACCGC
This sequence comes from Halesus radiatus, assembly GCA_022606495.2. Classification (NCBI taxonomy): domain Eukaryota; kingdom Metazoa; phylum Arthropoda; class Insecta; order Trichoptera; family Limnephilidae; genus Halesus; species Halesus radiatus. The sequence continues at coordinate 6,192 of JAHDVE020012436.1, forward strand.
TGTTTAATAATGACTTAGGAAAGGCGAAATAGCTGCCACGCGTAATAATAATTACCTGGCAGAATTTTTTAAAAATACTTTGACATTTTATAAATTAAATGATAATAAATTTCAAAATCTTATAAAAGAAAAATGTTTTTTTTTATGATTTAGGCATATTGGCAAAAAAAAATTCTTAATACATAATATATATTTTTTTAAATATTACAAATTTGAATACCTCAAATAAGAATGTAACATATCAACATCTCTTCTATCATTGCTCAGCGTAATAAGAATTGTTGATTTGATGAGTGCTTCTAATAGATCCGCCAGTAATGAATTCCTCACGAGTTGACTGAAATCCTGAATCCTAAATCCCGAAACTTTTTCAGGAATCAAGCCTTAAGTCAATCACTCCCGGAACCAATCAGCTGAAACCGCATGTCAACTCCAGGGGTAGAAATCAACACAAAATAAAATAAAAGAAAATACTGTTAGGGAAGAAATCCAAACCAGTACTTTTTTACTTCTTCGCATTCGTTTGATATCGAACGTTGCTTTGAACACTGATTGATAAACTTTTTAAGGATAGTCTCGGTTGATAAAAGACAAATAACTGTATTTTTGGCATTAAAAATCAGGCTTTTCTGAAAGGGGCTTACTATTAATTGATTTGATTTTTTATATTACAAAAGGGAAATTCTTTTTTTTTTTGTAAATCAAGCTATTGAATCATCATATTTGGCATCATGAAAATGTCACATTTTTTATCTGTGGATAATATTTCGTAATACAAAAAAGACTGTCTATTTATTGAAATAGCAAAAACTCTAGAACTGTGTAAGCTTTGGTATCTTGAAGATTGAAGAGCTTTATTTTGTGCGAAATTTCTAAGCCAAAGAACTATTTATAATAGTCAGATTATTAAGATAAATTATTGAAGCTTTTTGTAATATAACACTCCAGAAGTCAATCCATGTCCCATAAAAATAAAAATCGGATAGGTATTACCGATACATTACTAGATTGCAAATATATTCGGGTAGAACTTTGTAATCATAAAAAAAGATAGTAGCTAAAAACATGATTTATCAACATTAATTGAAGATAATATTGATAAATCTTAAATTAAAATACGATATCAATAAAAATGAGGTGGTAGAGTATTCTTCCATTAAGACAGAAGTCCTGGGTTCGATTCCCAGATACGACCGTTACCTTTTTTTATTTTCTTTGTATCTTGTTTATTTGATATTTGTTAATATTATCTTCATTGATTAAATATTTATAATTGCTCGAAAAAGCATTTTCATCGTACACGTTGGAGTTCCAAAATGTCGCTTTAGCTGACAAGAAATAAAACAAGATGCGATATTATATGTTGTGGAGAGGGAAGAAGATTTTTAGCTCTTAATATTATTGACCTTCTCATCAAAAAATAATGTTATTTTAGCGAGTTAGCAGTTCAAGCTAACATTGATATTTGCATTTGTTCATCTCTCCCCAAATTAATTTGCGGCATCATTTTAATGACTCAAAAACAAATTTCTTCGGTTTGCTTTAGTTTTTGCTTTTAAATAAGGGACATTTCAAAATATTAAAGGAAACTTTCAAAGAAGGTTTTTTACTAATTAAGACACATAATCATAAATTAAAAGCATATTATTTCGGCATTTTCGTGAATAATAAGTCTCCAAGAATCATTAAAAGTACCAAGGTTGTTAGTTAGCTATAACTTTTGTCGGATAGCCGTATTTCAAGTATTTAATTAGGTTAATTGTTTTTTTAGAGTTTTTGGAGTTGAAAACTGTGGTTGTCTTTATAGTAAATATAAAGCTTTTGAATAACAAAATGACACAAGTTCTTTCGTTCGGTATAATTTAATTATATAATAATTATTACAAATAGGTTTTCTATTGGTCTTTTTCATAAAGTTCCTTTGAAAGTTCATAAAGAAATAATGGCAAGAGGCAGCAAATTCATTAACAGGTAAAGGAATAATAAGATGTTGTTTTTAATGACAATGTAACTTCCGTTGGTATAGAGTTTTGTAGGGTATGAGTTGATATATATTTTAAGTATAAAGTAATCCTGTTCACGCGAGTTTACCAGTACCTACCTTCAAAAATGTGTGCGATTGTGTATATCTCCTTTGCCCCCTCCCCCTATTGTTTGACCTTCATCCAGTCAGTCAAAAACGAATCATCGCCATGACAAGTGAAATTCGGTGAGTTCTTTTTTTACCAATTCCATACACATTGTTCAATCCCCGTTATATATACGCAATCGCAATCCCATCCGGATGATTAATATCCGGATTGGAACATACTGCACGCACCAACTCCAAATAAGATGAAGGTACATATTGTGAATACAGGGAGATTCTTCTGTCAGGAAAGAAATTAGAAGAAGGCACATATATAGGTAGTGATAAAGTAATTTTTTTTTTACCAAATTCCAGAGTTGTGTTAATATTTAATTGTGGGACGTACATCGACATGGCCTTCAAAGTCTAATGCGTTATTAAGTTTATTGCGTTAAGTAAGTTGCCTATGAAATAACCAAGGCTGTTTAAATCGTTCGGAATTTACGTGATATATTATTTTGCGTCTTTTAGGACAAATAAAGGTAATCCTACATGATCCCCTTCGACGATCCATTCTTTGATTGTCAATTTGATTTCTTATTCGGCAAGATTTATACATTTTCTTTTCGGCTCGTTTTCGAACAAAACCTTAAACTTTGTCGATTGAAAAGTTTCGGTATTATAAAGTATCAATGGAATCGAATCCAGTTCGTTTTATCGGGACTTTTCATCTAAATAAGTGAGACTGCCTCAAATACAGAGTCACAATCAATTCGAAAACTTCGCAATCCCGAACGTCCCGAGTTCCCAAGAAGCATACATTTCTCGCTGTGCGGACTGTCGACTAGAGTATGTAGAGGACAGTGGCGTGCGATACGAAGTAACGGATTCCAATCTGTCTTTACTGAACAAAATCAAGAAAAAAATCAATTTAAAAAAAAACATTTCAAATTATGTCAACGTAAATCAACATTTTTTATCATAAGATGAATTATTTAAAAACAGAAATTAGTATTGTGTCATTTCTATTTATATAATATAATTAGAAATATTTGGACCCTAGCTCCTTGAGTCCCTTAACCTGACTCCTGTCTTAAAATATTATTAAAACTATTTTTGCAGTATTATTGTTAATGTGTTATTTTTGTATAGCCGTGTATATGCTGTATAATATTTTGTAATTTTATTAGATGAATATGCAACTAAGGAGTACTGCAGGAGTAATATTAAGAATAAGCAAGAATGTATGTTATATGTTAAGAATGTATAAATACAATGTAAAAGGAGAACTGTAGGAATACCACTGAATTGAGATATTTTTTTCATTTTTTTAAAGTTTATTTATGGCAAAGCGCACTTGAAGTGAAATAACACAAAACTGCGCTATATAAATGCTTTGTTATTATTATTATTATACTGAGATAATTCTAACGAATTTTATTATTCTTTTTTTCCATTAAAGTGAGTTGTAAGTGTACTTGACACATTATACCATAATATTTCAATTTGAAGTATCCATATGAATAGCTAACTATACACCTAGGATTTCGTAATCATAAATCATTTTTGGAATTTAAAAAAAATGTTAACGTCTTTCTATGTATCAAAAATTATCCGGTTGTGCGAATGAGTTATAGAATTATAAGAAATATTTCTATTAGCTGATTTTCATTTTGATCATTTAATAATATTTGCATCTCTGTTTTGCTTTCAAATTTGTTTTTGAGTGTTAAGTGTATGAAATAATATCTCATAAATCTTCCAGAAAGTGAAAGTTCCCCACTGGTTGATAGCAAGAGTATCAAGATGGTAAAAAAGTATTCAAAGTGCTTTTGGAGGAAAAACTTTAAATGATTCAGATAAGGAATTATCTGGAAACAATTCTACAAAAAAATGTGCAACTTTCGATACTTGAATCCAAAGGGAAAATGTGAAACAATTGTCGTAAAGGTAGGATGAACAGAATTAATTTTAATGAATCTATTTTATAATACCGTTGAAATCAAAACCCATTCGTTTAAAAATGCTCGCTAAGTATTCATGTGTTTATTATTCGTCATAATTTGTTATCATTTCCGGTTTACGATTTTTATATTATTTTACAGGTTTCAGGTTGAAAAATATCTTTAATTTTTAATTCAAGCAATCATTTGATATTCAGCAATAAGGGCAGAGCAATTTATAACGTGTATTGAAAACTATTTAAGCTCTACGAGCTACTACAGCACTTCGACGATATTGACGGCAGCTCACTAAACAGTTTTGCCATGGTCTCCAAAAAAAACGTTTGCAAGACTGTGAGGACCATAGAATCACCACAAAAAATAAAAGTGTGTAACTGTTATTATTTTTATTTATTTATTACCGTTAATTGAATAACAATTGGCACAATTGACAGCCACTATTGCTTCTCATTTATAATACTGTAATACAAATCCTCTTTTCTAAAATTACATTGAATTTTGAAAACATTTAATAAAACAGACGCTATGTTGAGTTAATTAAAACAAGGAAGTCAAATATTTTGCGCAAAGAAATATGGAACTTTGAACTAATTATTTTTTAACCTTCCCGTTGCCAACAGGGTAGTAAAATTCTCTGAAATTACTACCCTTCATGTATAATTTTATGAAGAGTCCTATTATAGTTTTGATATATTTTTATATTCCTACATAATCTGTAAACACAAAATCTACCATTAAAAAAAAACCAAATCACTAAATTAAAACAGAAAAAATGCTGTAATCATACCCACAGCTGCACCTACTAGTGATGGATGATGCGCGACATCTCACTCACTCGCTCTATTACCAAAGGTGCGTGTGGAGATAAGCAAGAGACACCAAACAACTACTGCCAAAGACGGCACCACGATCTGTTATTCATACCACATTGAAGAACATACGTATTGGCTCAGCACAGCATGACACGAGGTTTGGAGCTGATAAATTACATTTCTTTTGATATCTTCAATATAAGGTATCAAGAGAAATGTAAATTAATTCCTAATCTTAATTTTTGTATCTTTGTTTCTTGTGTTGTATATGTATAATAAATGGACGTAGTCTATCATACAAAAAAAAGTCCGTACAAATCCGACCGTCCGTCGGAGGCCACGTTCGTTGATGAATTGAGAGTTTTTTTTTTTAATAAAATTAATGATATTATGAACATTATTAATATTTCTACCATGGCAACACAAGTTTTGTTGTGCATCTTGGCATGCCGAAGGTTAAATAAAATTATTTTCGCGTACAAAAATTCTCATTTAGTGAAAAATAAAAAATAGAGGCAAAAGCTCATTATTTTTATTGTTTTCTTGGAAACAATAATGAACAACACTTGGTGTTTCCCTTTAATACCGGGTAAACGAATTGTGTGTGGAATTGACGTTAGTATGGGCGTCTTTTCGATTTTCTGGCTCTGGTACGAATTTTAGAACGAGGGATATAGTCATGAAATAATTCAGAGAATCTGTAACGTTTTGATAGGAGAAAGATCTTTAATAAGGAAAACATGTGATTTCGCAAATGCATTAAACTACGTTTTAATAATTGGCAGGGAATCAACACCCGCATTAACGAATACGGTGAAATGATTAATTCTCTTTAGGAGATATATACACGCGGATATCGTATAATATTTGCTGCAGAAGTTCAATTTAAAAGGGGAAAATTTAACATTATTCGACAAATGGTAGCATACATATTAATTTATCGTTTTATATTAAATAATAAGGCGTTGTATTTATATATTTATTTATTTTATTCATTAGAAAAATAAATAGCAAGATTAAGAAAGGGACGCTTAGATGGTTTGGACATGTGGAGCGATTGATCGAAGAAAGGAATGTAAGAAGAATGTATGACGCGAATGTAGATGGAAGAAGAAGCCGGGGACGCCCGAGGAAGACATGACACGATCAAGTGAATCAAATACTTGAGTCAGGCCATGTCAGAAGTCGGAATAATAGAAGAGAATGTATGAGACGATGTATGAATGTGAATGAAGCAAGAAGTGTATGCCAATATCGAGTTGTTTGGCGGTCCGCCCTCTCTGCCCTACCCCTGCGGGGAAACGGCGTGATGGTTAGTTAGATAGTTAGTTAGAACAAAATTACATAATTATAACATAATACATCATATACACGATTTTTTTAAAACTTTCTATAGATCTACTCTCCATAAGTTGAGCTCCAGTAGCTCATGGTTATGGGACAAGTATTTACATAAGTTATGATAAAATAATAATTGAAACAATTCAATATGTAAACAATATTAAAATAACTTATTAAATAACTACCAACGTAAATCAACAGAACAATTTTAGAATTAAAACAACTAAATATTGATGTATATGCTAGATAGTATATATATGTGTTCAGAGAGTTGATTTATTTTTTGAATTATTCATATTTCAATGTTTCGGTTACATTACTATTATTTTTGGATGATAATATATTGATAAATAAAATATAGAATACATATATTCCTGATAAAGAAAGCATCGCTTTTGAAAGTAATTTAAAAAAAAATCATATGTTAATAATGACGCCACAAAGTGAATACCAATCTTTTGAAGAAATTACGATCAAACATTGTGTCATCTTCTACCTAAATACAAGTAGTGGTGCTGTGCTATGGTCGTTATTTGCATTGGGATGGCTATTACACCATCTGTTTTTTACTATCAGTGGAGTGAATTTTATTGATGAAAAATTCTTTGTAAATTTGATATAAGGAATTTCACGAAATATTTTTATGGGTTTTTAATGATGATTTTAATGATAATTTTTTGAATTGTAATTATTGGCGATAGTGAGGCTTTAAGGGCCCCTCCCCATCCAATAATGCCACACTGTAATTGTAAAGGGACTGAATTAATGCACGATAGAGCATTTTAATGTTATCTTGTTTAATATGTTGCCTGTGTTATAGAAAACAAGATAAGTTTTCTTATTCGTTCTACAGAGAGGTTGATATGGTATTTACATTAAACATTTTTGTCCATTACGATTTCAAGATATTTAATATTAAATTTATAATTTAGTTTACGACAGCATTTATATTCATCGTATTAGTATAGGCATTATTTTCTGGATGCCAATATTTTGACTTCAAATCTCATTGACACATGATACAATTGTTTTGGAGAACTAGTAAAATCAAATATCACAAGGAACTTTGGAAAAAAAACCTATGTTTTTCTTTGATAACATTCTTCAGAGAAACATGTTCTTTATCCGATTCAGTTATGTAAGCTCCGAGAAAAGCAACAAAGTTAATTGACTTCAACGTCGTGTTGCGGTATTGTGTTTGGCCGCCCTGGGCCGGGAAATGGTATTTCTTGGTTCATTACAAAAAAATGAACTTTTCTCATTACGAGCTCGGCGCTTACATGAAAACGGTGTATAGAAATCAATTTAGGCATGTGAACGTGGGAATAATGCGTGTAATCAGACGAAACAAAATTGCTCTGCGAAAAGAAAACAACTTAATCGAATTATTATTATGTGTAGACGAGAAAAAAATGCTGTCCTGGAACAACATATTTTATTGCTTTTGTTTCTTTCTGACATAAAATCCCGAAATAAATCATAAAACTAAAACCATTTCTTTCTTCGGTATACCGCAAAGAAATATATATTTTCTACATGTACAGATAACTAACTATATTGCCCAATTGAGTAATTCCGGGAAAGGAATTGAAAATGTGTATCTTGATGAAGCTCGGATTAAATGAAGGAGGATATGCGAATGTTGGTAACTCATCAAGTTGGCGCCCAACGTAGGGCGAATGTAGCGAACAGTTTTAAGTAAAACATTATTATATGTATAACATATTATTTACTAAACATTATTAAATGTATTAATTTTAAAACTATCTCAGGGGTGTGTCAACTCGAAGAAGGTTGACAAAGATTAATGTTGTTTAATTAACTAAATTATTAAAGGTAATTTATAAAGTGATAGGCGCCAAGTCAACAGTCGTGAATAAATTTATATGTAAAGGTAAACCGGAGTTATAATTCTAAATTAATGATGATCACCTAAATCGTTGAAGAAGTCGCCACACTAAATCACTCGTTCGGATCCATGGACCAGGTTCCTGAAGCAATGCTCACCGAAGACTGCCGTGCCCGTCTCTCTCTCCCCGCTTTCTGTCAAATGACTCTTCTTTAATTTCGAATTTAGCTATATGTACCCCAAATTATGAGGTCGCCTGTCCATAGTACAGTAACCGGGGGGGTGATTAGTAGTTTTAACCGGTTACACAATTACGACAATTTTGTAAGAAAATAATTCATGGAATAAAAAGTTCATGCATGTACTCATATATGAATATTGAAGGAAAACCCCTTGTTAAATTCACCGCTTTGAAAAACGATTTCAATTTAATTTTCACTGTCGCTTCAGCGTTTATTGGAAAGGTTTGTACGAGTAATGTATTATTTGAATTAAATTAATACATAATTTTTGTTTTCCTTGTCCATAGTTAATGAATTACAAATGCATGTTGTTTTTCATCTTGGTCATCGACTTTGATGAATATTTCTAAGAATCGGTAGATGCAACTCATACTTAGGACGAAAGTTTAAAAAAGTTATGAAATCACTCGTACTTGAATACAAATATTTATTTCATATACGTATAAAGTATAAAATAAAAAAATCTGGTTGTCAAAAAATATCCCTCAACCTTTCTCAATCTTTCGATAAGTGAGGGGCACAAAAATTCCACGGTTTCGTGTTTATGTGGAAGTATTGTAATTTTATTTCAATTATTAGATGTGGAGATTTGAAATGAACTCTCCATCGCCTCTCTTTAGACATAAAAATATCCAATGTTGTCATCAGGGTTGTATATTGACCTGAAAATACTAAAAATTCATAAATATCATCGATTTTCGATGTTGGTATTACAAACAGCGCCCTCTGGCGATCGAATCTCAAACTATGTGTAAAAACAAGAGGCCAGTCAAGATGGCGTCTAGTGTCTGGTCTCTGGCCGTGGTGCCTCGGCGGGCCGCTAGGTGGTGCCCGTGCCCATTTAGCGATCGGCCATGATGGCACTTCCCATAATTGGATTGCCGCCACAGAACGGTTGGTTCGAGGCTCCCCCGCCACCCTCAGCCTTCCCCGCTTCCGCTTCCCGCGCTTTTACGCCCCCCCGCGCTACATCCGGTTTCCGCTGTTTCATTTCCGCCCGCTTTAAGGTGATAATTACCTTGTGCCGCCGGCGCGAAAACATTTTTTTATTGCCAAGAAACGAGAAATATCTTCAAAGTTGGTTCTCTTTTTGCTCACAAAAATAGAGAGTTAATGTCTTCCGCTTTAAGGGCCAGCACTCAAAAATAACCCCTAACATCACTTTGCAGATTGCTAACTCGAAAAATTAATACCACAAATGATTTATCTGTAAATTCTATTGGGAAGTTATGAAAATGTTGTGGTTTCAACAAAAAATAAAATCATCAAACTACAATCTCTAAATTCCATGATATACTTATATCCCAAAATGCCTAAAAATAAAAATAGGTTTTAAAACAAGTGAAAGCTTTAATGAACGTTTTACCTAAATTTCCAATACATATTTTATATAGAAATTAAAAAATGACAATTTTAGGATTATTGTCTTTTGAAACCTTATACATTTTCCTGTGGAATTTACAATCAATATGAATAAATTAATCGTAATATTGAGTTAGCAACATGAAAAGCGTCTATTTTTAGGTGCTGACCGTTAACGGGGAATATTGGTAGTTTGTAAACACACGTGTAACTATGCATAAAAGCGACGTTTTCTTTTAATTGGTTAATGATTAGCTCTTTTTTACTTACGTGAGATCATACAGAGGTCGCAAATTTCGGGATTCAGTAGAACTATTGAATCGGTATTGTTGAAATCGGATTGTTAAAATGGAAGGTTGGAAAAAGCGGAAGACCGAAAGGAGATTGTGAACGTGAAGGTTAAATAATAATAATAAATAAACCTTGTAACTTAAAAAAGGTAAAACCGTTTGCATTCTGAATGGCCTCCCTGGTGTATTTTTCGTCGTAAAGGGGAAAAATGGTTTTCACTGTGGGTGTTTTTTAAAATTTATTATTATTTTTTCGTTTAAAGAAAAAACACATGTACAGACAGAAATTAATAAAACAATATACATTAACTGAAGAATTCGCTTCCATACTAACTATTCCTAATAGATTAATATGAGAAGCAGATAAATAAATCTTTACAATTAATTTTTAGACAAATTAAAGAAAGAGCCAATCAGAAAAAAAATACAATACACAAACGAAGTAGCAGCCGATAATTAATAAGCTTAACAAACATTTTTTTAGAAGAAATTAAAAGGATTTAAAAAAAATAGTTAATTGCTTTACTCGGAAAAATGATAAAAATTAGGAACACAATGTATAAAAAAAGGACGTCGAAGTTGTGTTTTTGAAATATGAAAACAACTTTCAATTTTCTACTAAAAGTACTGTACTCGTACGTATTAAAGAATATGTTGATTTATTGATTTTGGTTGAATAACTCGCACATTCTTCTGATTTAAAACAAGTATTTGTGTACGTCCGACTGATTGTGAAAGTCGTTAAACCTAGCTGTTTTGGGTGGTTTTTTAAAGTCTATTAGTTTGGGTAAGGTAGGACAATTGATAACGTTATTTCAGACGTTATACAGGGTTTTTTTTTTAATGCATTTTTGATACATACATTCACACAAATAAGGTACAATGATTATAAACATTTTTTTTAACATTAAATTATAGATACATCTGAACAACCTATGTGTAATGTTGTTATAAAACAAAAAATCCCACATAGACGAGGCCAGTGCGTGAGTATACCTGGTATCAGTTAGTTTCAGTATATTAGTTTATTTGTATTAATACGTGGATGTTGAAGGTAAGTTAAATAAAAGATTTTAAGTTAGATAAGGAAACAAATCAAAAAACAAAGAAAGAAAAGTCGGGAAAATTTACAGTTATAGCAGGAAAAGTTTGATATCTTTGGTTTTAATCCTGTTTTTTATTTCATTTTTGTATGTGCTTAAAGATGATTTGTGTGGACACTTACATTCTGTAGATAGAAAATTAAAAATTTTAGAAGCAATAAAAAAAGCATGTCTCTGTGCAAGCCTAGTTTTACACAAAGGTACTTCAAGTACGTTTATTATTCCGTGGCTAGAGCGATTTTCGTTTTTTGGGAATAGTTTTTGTCTTGAAAATACATATTTTAGACACTGTAGACAATAAATTGTTCTTATATCTAATAGTTCAGCCTCATGGAATAGTTGCATGGAGGGGAAGGTACTTTCTTTATGTAACATTATTTTAAGTATTAATTTTTAAGATGTTTCAAGTGGTTTAAGGTAAGTATTATAAATCCCCCCCTATCCGATTATTCCATAAGATACTGATGATTGCACTAGTGCATGGTATACCATTTTCATTATTTTGATATCAACTGTGTTATTCAAACGTTATTGAGGATAAGTTATCCTCGCCGGTTAGAGAGAGTGGAGACGTAGTTCGAGAGCATATTTGTTTATCCACGTGCTCCTTCCGTAATTAAGGCAATGCAGAAATTTCCTTTGAATACCTTCAATTTTGTTATTGTAGATACCATAAAACATAGTCCATATGGAGGAGCAGTTTTTAAGTTGAGAATGGACCAGCGTACGAGTATAGTAAAGAAACATATTGGTTTCAGTTCATCGAAATACACCGCTATTTCTGATAATAAAGCGCAGCGTGCAGTAAGCTTTATCCATGATATTCTCAGCGTGCGCATCGAAATAGAGTTTGGAATCAAAAAAGTATCCCTAGGTCTCTTATACTGCATTCGCGCTTGAGTCAATAGTTACAAATTTAAGAATTGTAGATGATACTGTTGTGATTTTTAGTGAACATTATTTGTTGTAACTTTGATACATTTTAGTATCTTTTCAAAACGCTTCAAAACTAAATAAATCTCTTTTTACAACAGACACCGTACAAATTCACTAACTGCCCGGAGCCAGTGCAATTATGACATCGAATTAGATGGGGCAGAGGAGGGAGGGAGAGAGGAAAATCACTAAACATGGCTAAAACCAATTCACGCAACCTTTCGATTCTGAATGGCGGTCCTGTATGAGTTTAAAGTAAGTTGGGATAGAGAAAAGATGAAGAAGACAAAAGCTATAAAGTCATTAAACACGACTAAATCTATTTCATGCAACTTTTCGATTCTGAATGGTGTCCTGTCACCAGTAATTTAGTAGCGAAAAAGGGATAAAAAAGGGTTTTTCTTAATTTAAGCATCAACCCTCCAATAAACGGGTGGTCTCTCAAATGCCACTTCCAATGCAAAAATAAAATGGAAATTTTTGTTACTACAAGCCCGTTGCCCCATTTCCACCCACCTAAATTAATTTGCATTGTCTGTGCCATCCTCTCCCCACTTGAAGAGTTACTTAATATATACATGCATTTTTTTAATAAAATAATAAGAAATACTTTATGTACATAATTTTTTATTAATTTAATAATAATGGCAGTTATTACTTTTAACTTTCATATTATTAATATTCCAAATATACTTATTCATGTGAAAATAAATTTTAGATATAGCTATTTTTCACTAATTTCTGCCGTTTAGCAGTCGATTTTGGCGTCCTTTAGTTATCGCCATTGCGTTAGTTCCCGGTTTCTTCACCTCTCTTCCGGTTTTGATAGGAATTTGATAAAATAATTATTGCCAAAGTTTCGCGGATATCTTCTTCCTGTGCGATTATTAACGATTTACAATTATTACGCCCGTAACCTCAACTAAATCGTTTAACTATCAAGTGTTAAAAATAATTATTTAAGTAAAACATAAGTACTCATTTTGTGAATTCTTCCAAAAGCAATGCGAATCGTGAACTCATAAAAGTTGATTTCAAAGTAACTAAAACACGAAACGAACAAATTTAACATTACAATCCACATTTTCTTTGGAATTATCAAATACTAGTAATATCTTATAACTTCCCAGATGAACTGTCAAAATGAGATGAGGGCACGTCTCCGTATAAACGTTAAAACGAAATTCCACAGATTCTTTGTTAACTGTCAAGCGTTGCTAACTAGTTAGTTACCCGGATAGGTAATACTCCCTCCATAACTTCTATGACGTATGGAGGTACAATGTCACTCAGATTTCGAATATGTGGATTTAACGGAGTTGTTGAAACGATGTTTTTTCATTGTTAACTCTGTACAACTTTTGATATACCCAGAACCAGTAGGAATGTAGTACCATAGATGTGAATATGTTGTGAGGCGGAATGAAATGGAGAATTAGGAATAGGAAGTTGGGATGTGCGATATACGAAGATATTTGCTCAAAGTAATAGGCATTTTTAAAATGTTAATCTTCGTAATATTATAACGATAAATTCTTTAACGTTGACTCCAATCAATACATAGTTACGTAACTAACTGTAATATACGTTAATGTGGAAGAATAGTCAACAGTATTGTATCGGATAGCAGAGGCTTATTACCTGAAATGTTATGATTGAAATAATCAAGGAAAGTATTTCTTAATTGATAAACTAAAGTTCTTAAAAACTTAAGACAAGATTTTTGTGCATAGCGCAAAGGGTAACAATTATTATTTTTATAAACAATAATTATTAATCTAAAACACTCATCCAAATTGAAAGTATTTCTATTTACCTGTTCCATAGTTTTCACACATTTCTAGATGACTCATATTTGATGAGGTCTTTGTTTCCCTTTGTTTATAAAACCATCTTACATGTTTGTCCTGTGCCCGATCAAGCTTAAATAATTCCCACAAATAACGTTATATACATACTCGTATATCTATACCGTTAGTATAGAATGATCTTTGTTCAAGAACTAAAATAGCCAGACAACTGTTTCAACGGGTAGTACCATTTGAGAAGGGAAAGGAGGCAGTTGTTTTTCGACGATTTTCGTAGTCACTGTTTCATTTGCAAATCCTTACCCAAGGTCCCTGAAGAGGAAGCCGGTAATTTATAGTCGATGCCACTGGCGTGAGCGTCCAGTACAAGTATTTTTCCGATGATACGAAGAAGAAACATTGAACAACCGTTAACATTATTTTACAGTCCTTTCATCTCGTTCTTTCGTAGTCTCTTTCATACTAGACATCAGTTGTACGGTCGATACACTAGCTCTCTTCTCTCTATTCTACGGTAAAGGTAGACAGAAAGGATACACAAATCTGTATTATCACTTGTCACACAATCCATGTTTCAGTCACATACATGCCTGTACACCGTCTAAAACTCTATAATTCCGACTCTTGACATGACTTGAAGTATTTGATTCACTTGTGGTCTTCGTTGTAAAGTGATAAGGTCCTCGACTACAAATCCAGAGGCAGTGGATTCGAATTCCGGGGTGCACAAGTAAATTTCATTTATTTAAATTGTGTTATTCCACGTTTAATTAATATTTAAAAAAATATATGTTATACGTTTGCAGCACATTCCAGAGTGGTAGATACTCTCAGTATCGCCCTGGTGAAAGACCTCCATTCGGAATCGTTGCTTGAAATGGCTTTAGCAGTGTTTTATGAGCAGATCTGAAAAGCTAGGTACTTCCCCACCTTCCGCTCCTCCATCTTCTTCCTTTCCCCAGTTCCCTCAGCCTCAAAACATACTCCATTTAGAGATACCATAGTCCCACTGGCTCCAGACGGTAGGGATTAGTTCGAACTCTTGTACCGTATTCATGTACAAATAAAAAATAAAACTTGCTCATGTAATGTTAGGTATATTACATTGTCTTGCGTCCTTGATATCTTTTTCCATTAACATTCAGATCATACTCGTATATTCCTCTGACAAAACTTTCTCTGCCTATCCACTCAACATGTCCAAAGCATCTATGCATTCCTTTAGAATTAACTAAATTAAGTTTATGTCGGGCTAGCGTTCTTTCGGAACAATTCATTAGATTCGTCCAGATTAAGCGGCACAACCCACCGAGCTGCTACCAACTAGAATATAAATAATTAAGTCGTCAAAAGGGCAAAACAAAGCGTACGAAATCGCATACAGGAATATAATATATTGTATTTAAAATGTAAGTATTAGTTTAAAATATTTGCTTTTCTCATAACCATCCAGAAGAAAGACAAACTTAAGAAAAATATTATATTTATAAGATTAAATGAAGTGAGCTAATAGAAAGGATGACAACGAATGCTGAAGTATTTTCTGATGAATTAGACTGGAGTGGTGTATCAAAAAAATAAAGATGACGTAATTAAATTTGGAAACCATGGCTATCATTTTAAGCTTCCACAAACACATTTGTTAGAAAACCCAATGGTATTTTATTTAAAAGATCTTCAACGTTTTAATGAACTTCTACCAAACAACGTAAATGTGGCCGAAATTTAATCCAAGGAATTTTTCCTGGCTTACATATAAATATTTTAGGGAACAAGTTTTTCATTAAGCATTTTAGCAAGATGAAATGATAAATTATTTTTTTTATGATTAACCTAAGACTTACAGGCGATACAAAAGGTTGTATATTAATATCTGAATACAGCAGATGCCTATAAAAAGGAGTTTATTCCTCTCTCATCCAGCAACCATATGCATATTTTAATAAAATCTAGATCATTTGTTTCAGTTTTGTATTAAGTATTGGAGATATCCCAGATGGCGATTTTTGGCATATTAAAATCAGAAAATGCTGAAACATCAGTTTGAAGGTCCAGTGCGATATCATTTCTCAAAAAGAATACATTGGCTATTTTTCAATTTGACTTTTGCCAAAAGTGATGACGCGACGAATGTGCCCAAGTTTAGTTTTTTTTCCCGATAGAAGAATACCATAGCCCATATAATCTGATTTGAAGAAATATTTTATTTTTTTTATTTCGTCAGCATATTAGCGTCCATCTTTTTCTAACGTTACAAGAGTTTAACATTATGAAAGTTGTTGTTGAAGGAAATAAAAGTGTTATCCATTTAAATGGAAGTAAAGTATCTCAACGTTAACAAGAATCTAATAATAAATAAAATAAACTAGCTGATGTGTACCCGGCCTTGCTCGGGATTTGGAATAAAGTTATGAAATTGTGAATTCCTGCTTGTCATTAGGGTGCCATAATTGATTTGACAGCGAAAGTAACTATCTCCAAATAAAGAAACATTCATTTGAATATTTTATTTCATTCTAAACGATTATTTTTTCAAAATAAGTCATAAAGTTCTTAACTAGGTACCTACTCGTGTCTTCTATTTTGAAAATATTCTACCCAAAAGAACATTCTTCTTTGAATATGTCATCTGTGGCTAACCAGAGTGTTATATCTATGGGATAACCTAAATAAAACATGGCGGGTTCAATGTTTTTCATTCTAATTTTAAAATGTTATTGCAACAGTTTTACATATTGGATTTCATTCAAACTACTTTCTAAAACTTTCCGGCGCTAATAAAACAAACTGTGCTATTTTCAGTGAAACCGGTCCAGTAATTTTAGAGAACATCGAGGACAAACAAACAAAGTTACAAACTTATATTGATTTTTCTATATGTAGATGAAATAAAATAGTAAATATTAAAAAAAAAATTGATTACTTAAGAAGTCAAAATTTAAATATTTTTAATATTAGTAATTATTTAAAAAAATCATGGAAACCAATATTTTAACAAATAACTATATACGTGTTTCAAAATCAATGGTTCATTCATCAGGATACAATGTATATTTTTAAATAATGACCTCTAAGGACAGGCAAATGATAAGCAAGGACTAAATAATATAAATAAGTGGTGGGAGAAGGTAAATGCGCCCTTGAGCTGATTTTCTCATGAAAACTGCGCTATTAAAAAATAATTTAAAAACATAGATATTAATTACATAAAAAAAACATATATTAATTACATGAAAAAAAAAGTTTATTTTCGAAATCAGAAATTAAAACAAAACAAGGAATTATGAATAAGAATATTTTTTTCTGAATTCTTGTGAAAATAAATGTGATCGATATTTATAAACAAATATTTCTTAATAATATTTAAGTGACTATTAAAACCTAACTTTTTCAAATATAAAACTCATCGAATTGTAAAATTCGAAGAATGATTATTAAAAAAATGTCTCCGATCTTTGATTTTTGATCAAATTTATGAAAACGGTGAAAAAATTATCTTTTAATTAAAACTACGTGGAATCATAAAAATGGAAATTTTCATAACGAATTTTTCATAATAGAACTCTTAATGATTTAACAAATTATTTAGTGTGTAGGTACCGACATTAAAGTATTCGTTATTTTTTTTACGTAACGGTGTAATTAATAGAAAAAAGGTCTACAAATCTCAATATGATAATCGCGCCCAGCAACAGAATCGAGTAATTTATTTACAGACGAGATGATGTTGTGTGAATGAAAAACACACGGATGTTAAAGCATACCCTACAACAAGCGGAAGCCGGAAGCAATCCGGATGTGTCTCCCCCAACTTATCAAGAACGAGAAACAATAAATAAATCACGAATGGCGATGACTGGTGGTTAATTTATGTGTCATAAATAATTCGGGCCGAATTGTAGTTTCTCGCAGCCCTCCCCCCGAATACAACTTGTTAGACCGACCCATAAATCTACTACCCCTGGCCCGCCGGCAAGAAAAAACTTTTTCTACAGTAGACCCTCGATTTAGCGTGATGTTAAAAAAAATACCAATTAAACGGATATATCATTTAGTCAAATGGTAGATGCTCTCAGTATTGCCTCATTCAGAATCGAAACGTTGCATAAAATCGTTTTATCCATGTTTGTTGCCCAGATCTAAATCACCTTCCTCTTCTCCGACTTCTTCCACTCCCCGCACCCTTCAGCCTCGCAACATAACTCAAATGGGGATGCCTTATCACTTTCTCCGGTTAACAGGTAGCAGTCAGGACTTGTGAGGTATTCACATAAAAAAATCAAATTGTATCAAAGTAATTCAAATACTTCAGTCGGGTAAAGAGGTGGAAAAACGGATTCATAAAATATGCAAGTAACTCCCTGTTGGGAGTAGAAAACACTAATACCTGTAGGAAGATTGAATAGGAAGAAAACAACTCAATTTCACTTTTAGTGTCACATCTTGATAGGAATAAGACTCTGATACCTGAAAAGACACGTCGTGGAACCAGAGACATTTCCCTGAATTCCCCATGAAAACCTCTGTGAGCTTTAAAAAGGACTGGGCTACCGTAAAAGGAATAAAGTATTATAGTTAGCCATCTACGAATTAGATACATAAGGCATTACGGGACCACTGCAGCGTTCCAACCATCTCATTGTCAATAATTGTAATTATAATTTGGTTACTAACATTAAAAACGATTATTACTGATTTAACTAATTATTTTAAGATTAACTTATGTTTTAAAGTATTAAAATATGTTTCTTCAATAGATTTTTGGGGCGTCATAAATAATAAAGTAATAAGAATTCATTTATTTATACCACTCTTCTTAATACACAAATATCAACATTCCATTTCTTTCAACGAAAGCTTCACTTTCGAAACATGTTGATATTTATATATTTAAAACAGTGATATAAACAAAGTAAATCTTATTAAGTTATTAAAATTAGAATTAATTATTGAAGTTTTACACTGCATTGAAGTATTAATTATTGAAAATAACATCAATATAGGATACGGTCGCGACTGAGACTCGATCTCAGAACCTCTATTCTATCTGGAACTTCCGATACCTTGTTGAATTCAGTCATTTTTGTCAATTTCATACTTCCCTTGAGAATCGTTAAAATTATTTTTCAAATATTTCTCATATATTGGCTGCCATCTTTGTACGAGAGCACAAAGTTCTGACCGAACATGATTGCGCTCATAGATGACCAGTTAATCTGGAGTGAATATTAAACATAGGATTAACTTGTAATATTAATTATTTAAAGTAACATCAAAAACTCTCAACGACAATATGAAATAGACGAAGACTCAGAAAAGAGACAAGGTCACGACAAGTAGCAAAGTCATTGTGTTTTAAATTTCAATCAAAAGATGACAGCCGTAAAATATGAGAAATAATTGGTGATAATTTTATTAATAAGAGAAGTATGAGATTTATAAAAATAAGCGAATTTAACAATCGGTGCAGGCACTTGTCTCGGTAAGATTAGACGATCTATGTTTTAGTCCTTATGTTTTTAATTTCTGTGTCTTAATATGTTTTATAAGACAGTTATTGCCGTTGTTTTAAATAATTAACTTTAAAGTTTTCTTCGATAGCAAGCATAAGTACGTATTTAGATTTTAAAAAAAGTCAAATTATTTTTAATAGAATTATATGATGCAGAGATAGTTGAAGCGACGCACGATGGTAGATACAACAAATTGGTCACTCTTTTTTGTATTTACAAATTTTTATATGACTTTTGTAATTTTTAATTTATAAAAATACTTATTTGGGCCCGTTAAAATGTTCCGGAGAAGCCGCTTCCCGATTAATCAAAACTCTATTAAAATGTACCCGGCTAAGTCTTAGCCCATTTAAGTCAAACCCGATAAATCGAACGTCTCCTGTATTATGTTTTTATGTTTTATCAACAGCTGAACGTAGCCCGGGGCGAGTAAGGAAAGGTAAAATAAGGAAAGACCACAAAAATCCAGGAAGAGGTAAATAAGGAATAAAGATAAAAGAAAGAAAGTCCGATCCCATCTACCTGCTGAAAAACAGATAAATATACATTATCCTCACTTACTTCTTTTGGTTTTTCTCGCAGAAAAGAAAAGTCGGCAGTGAATTTAAAATTTCCATAATAGTGGATTTTATTATTAGGAGGTGGTGAGATCGTTAAGTATTCTTTTGGCATCTTTATTCTATATTCAGGCTAGTCGGAAGTATTACTTATCCTAAGGCTTTGTGTTAAACCACCATTATCAAACATCAAGGTGATTTGTTCCGAACCTCTGTAGCGTTCGATAAGCAGGTAACGTTCGAATTTAGTAGTTCTTATATTTCAGGATCACATTGATATCAAAATTGTGGAGACTGCCTTCAGTGTGTAGATGGTGATACTTTGTGTTGATTTTTCGACGTTTATGAAATAAAGGAGGATGATGAGGCTTATATAGTGAGCTGTAGTATTACGATTCAATTAAAAATATGTGCGGTAATTAATTCAAATAAGCTTGCGATATTGTTTTTGGTGTTAAAAGACAAGGTTTCTGGGAAGTGATTTGTTGTCATCTGGTAGTCCGTGCTGATTTCCATGTTTACTTATTGCGGTTTTGTAATTTGATTACGACTTAAGATTAAAGATTCTCACGATAAAAAGTGGCATGTTGAATATAGTCCTACGATAAAAAGTGGCATTTCCTATATAGTCGCTGGCTTCCACTAACAGCATTCATTCCTTCACTCCTGCTTACCCTGTTTAGTCTACTTAATTCAGTTGATTTTTTCTCGTGTGTAATATCTTTCACGAATCTTTTATAACTCGTGTAGTATACTCAAATATAATTAAACATTTGTGAGTCGTTTCATTAACCAATAAGACGCATATTAATATAAACTTATAGGAATAATATACACCGTACATATTACGTCCTATAATATCTTGCGAGAAGTGAAAGGAATACTTTGAAGGTAATCCTAATTTTTTCATTAGTATTACGCAGTAAACTAGTCGGATATTTAGCTAAACCAAAAAAATCGCGATGTCAGAAAATGATTCGATTTTCTCTCGCTCACCGGAGATATGGAATCCAGGTTCTCATGGACAGAGTCAATTCGTGGAATGGTCTCGGCAATCCCGGTTATCGCAGATGCCATAAGCTGTCAATCTGATTACGCGGGCCTTTACACCTCACAGGACTAGTCTCCGGCCTGATGATACGGCAAATGGAGCATCCGACATTTCAATAAATATCTTATCTGTGCAATTACGTCAAATTTTAAACGATTTATCACTTGCATCTTGTTATTTTACATTTGTTGTGATCTATCGGAGAGCATTTTATAAATTATATCGCCATCTAATCAAAATTACGAGTGTAAAAAGGGAAAGCATATTAAACTTTTTCCGTAACAATTTTTTGCATGACTTGAAGTTCTACTGCTAATAAGTTATTTCTTTCGTACCTTTCTTTTATTAAAATGTAGTCGTAATTTATAAAATATCTGCCGATGTTTAATATATGGCATTAAGTTTGCATTTTGTCAGTTTTTACTATATGGCAAAGAAGTGTTAAGCTAAAATATTGATCCATTTCTCCTTGGTTTTATCTTTTTATTTATTTTTTATTTAATATAATACATATAAAATATTTAATAGTACAGATATATCTTAATAGCTAATTACAAAAAAAGTATAAATTTATTTAACAAGTTAGTTGAGTTAGGGAGCACCGCCATCTAGCGACAGTAGTGAAAAAATAAAATAATACAAATAAAAGTACATCAAGAATATAATATAGATAATGTTTGTGTTGTTGTGCACGATAGTACTTCAAAATAGAAGGATAAAAGAATGTGATATTATAATTGCAACAATAAGGCGCATACAAGATATAAACATAGTACATTCACATTTCGAAAGACCTGGGGCGCTATTACCGTTATT
Source organism: Halesus radiatus (assembly GCA_022606495.2). Classification (NCBI taxonomy): domain Eukaryota; kingdom Metazoa; phylum Arthropoda; class Insecta; order Trichoptera; family Limnephilidae; genus Halesus; species Halesus radiatus. The sequence continues at coordinate 27,904 of JAHDVE020012436.1, forward strand.
TTTAAGGAAGATTCCTTAACTTTTTCCTTAGGGTTAAAGCCTTCTTACTTAACTGCGGTTCCGGTTCTGTCGAAAGACAGCTGTCAGCTGGATTCAGCGAGCGACATTCATAAAAAATGCCAATATTTGCGATGTTTTAACAAGAGAAAAACTCAATATTAATTATGCCACCAATGACGTTATTATTTACATTAAACATAATTAGCCAGTACACATTATTAAACATTATATAGATGTTGACATTTTTGACAACTCACGTCGAGTCGGCAGAAAATCAAATATCACTTTTAGAACTACAGACAAAACAGGTCATTACTATCTAATGAGGTAGGTACCTTTTTATAAAACGTGAATCTTCGTTAGAAGGTTTATTTATGGTTTTTAAAAATAAAATAAAAATGTATTAAAATGAATTATAATATATTATAATTGTTTTTAAAAGTTTTAGTTCATGATCCTTTGTCACTCGAAGATATATCATCAATTTGTGTTTTAAAATAATCTCTTGACAATCTATTTAGGATCTTTTTACTATGTCTCACCGGAATTTCGCAGTTAATCAAGAAGTCTTTAACCCTAAGGAAAAACGTAAGGAATCTTCCTTAAAAAGAACGGGAATAGTGCCCCTGATCGAGTATTTCTAGAGGATCTAAATTAGAAATGTAATAATATCTATAGTTTTACTATCGTTAGTTTTTCAATAAACATGAATGAAATCCCCGCTGGAAGCAGCACGCAATTATAGATTCCCATTATAAATAGCCCGAGATGCTATTATATTTGGCCTTATATCTCCGCATTTCCACGACTTAAGCTGTTCCCACCATGCGTCATAGTCTTGACAGCCTAAGGTTTGATTAATATTTAATTACGTCAACAACGTAATGGAAGGACGTTATTAATTTCTAGTTTTATAAAACCTTCGTTTCCACAACCTTTAATCTCCTGTAAATACTGCTTTATGACCTTTTTGTAGCGCTGAAGAAAATATAAGAGCCCATCTAATTTTTACCCAAAAACAGAGGGTTTATTAGTATGAAGTGTCTGAAAACGCGTGAAGTTTTGCAATAACGAGAATATTCATTATATTTTGGAATTTTTTAATATGCCTTTAAAAGGTTTTTACCTGCCCTAAATGTACAGGTTGTTTATAACGTGAAATTTTCTAATTTGGCCTTAGTGAAAACTTTGCTTTTAGTATCGTTTACATGTCGTAGAAAATAATAAGTTTCGTATACGCGTTCGCCATTTATGAGAAGTTAAATATTCGCCCGAGGATTTTAACGTAATTAAAAATTTGGAAATATCCCTATCACGGTGGTTCAGCCATTAGCGAGGTTCGTTTAAAAAATAACTGACTCGTTTGCGGATGGAAATTGAAGATATGATTTTGTAATTAAGATTTGAATACATGGTTTGCCGATTAGTGAAAAATCACTGCGAAAAAGCTGCTGGAAGAGTTAGCTCTAGTGAACGAAAAAATAATTTGTATTGTCAAGAAAACATACGTTAATTCCTCCAATATTGTCCGCATTTAATGGTTTAGTTCGAATTGCAACTTTTTGTTGAGGTTTAAGTATACATAATTTATTTAAGCGTTTATTGTGATAATATTGTCGTATTAAATAGTATTCACGTCAGTATAAAGCAATTAAGAAAACGCTTTATTTGGGGAAAACAGCTCTCAATTGTAATTACCTCATAGAAAAGTGAAATTTAAAATATCACAATATTTTTAAAAGTAAATCAGTTTTACCGGTAATAAATCATTTTAAATTAAAATTTGGTGGAAGCCAATCAAATCATACAAGTAAGTGGTCTCAATGTGGCCTAACCATATTTTGAAAATGACTTTGAACGCCGAAACAGCTGCAAAAAAACTTACTAAAATATTTTCAGAACTTAATAATATTAACAATTTTTTTTTTAAATTAATGAAAATTAAATTTAATTATGCTTTTATTAAATACTGCAAGTATTTTAGTTTTTATTATTGTGACAACTGTTTCGGCATCAAGGCCATTTTAAAACTTCGGTTAATTCATATTGCGACGACTTATTTGTATGATTTTATTTATTCCCACCCAATTCTAATTTGGATCGGTGTTTAAAATAATTAATTATTACCGGTAAAACCGATTTAGTTAAAAAATAATTAAAATTCTCTATTCTGTGAGGTTTTTATATTTATAATGTATTTTCCCCCTATTTAAATGTCAATGTTTTCTTAAATGATTTACTTAAATGTGTTATATTGTTTTGGAAGTGTTTGGAAAATACTGAGAAGTGGTGAATTAAATACAAAAACAATCAAATTTAATTTTAAAATCAAAAACAGTCAAAATTTATTTTTATTAAAAAATAAAAATAAATTGACAATGGTCATGTTTTCACGTTATATTTATACAACATAAGTTATAATATAAGGTAAATAAAGTTGTAAATATATTGAAAATTATTAACTTTGACTATAAAGAAAAAATCTGAAAACTCGATGAGCTCAGTCGAGATGATGTTTGAACCGCATTCATTACTATTTGTATTTATTTTGATTGGCAATATAATATGCCAGGGAGCTTTGAATATAATTATTGAAAACAACTGGCCAAATCATATAAAATTATTCACAGACGGTACCAAACTCAGTCAGGATTTACATAACGTATGTTCCACACAGGAAATTGAGTCTCCCACACAAACTTCCCAAAGAATGCTCCATTTTCTCGGCTGAATGCATAGCTATCATAGAAGCACTGCATCACGTAAAATCACACAATATTAGAAACGCTCTAATTATGACAGATTCGCTTAGCTCCCTACAAAAAATATGTTCATTCCCACTGAATTCTAATAGCGATTCCCTAATCTGCCCTATCAAAGACCTCCTGTCTTCCATTTTGCTATCATATGATTCCAGGATACCTAGGTATTATTGGAAACGATAAGCAGATTCCATTTCTAAGGAAGCCACGGTCCGTTAAATGATATTCCTGTTCCAGCTAGAGCCTATTTCCCTATTTTAAAAAGTAAACACAAACTCCAATGTTGCTCTGAATGGAAAAGAGCTTCTCTAACAAAATATTATCAGCACTCATTAATATAACCTTTTATTCCTGTCATGCCCTGGTTTCATAAATACACTTGCATGCCAAAAGAGATATTTCCTCCGTAACTCCGACAAGGTCTCACTTCTTATCTTAGTCATCTCGCCAAGTTCCACGTAGTTAGCTCGCCTTACTGTGATTGTCGGTCAGAGGATAATCTGGACCATAATTTTTTGACTGTCCTATCAATGACCAATTTCCAAACATTATGCATGAATTAGTAAATCTTAAAATTAAGCTCCCTACCAGTATTACCTACCTTCTAAGTCTCAACTTCCCTCAAATTAACAATTTATCAGCAACATATATTTATAAAAATGGCATTACAATTTATGTTATTGTTAGAAAACACATAAATTTACACTGGAACTTATTTGCTTCAATTTTTTAAAAATTATTAATTGTTTTTGTGTTTATATTTGCCCAAATATTATATCCTGTTTAAACGTAACTAATTTAAAAAAAAATCTATAGTATTAAAATTTAAGTGATTAAACATGACCAAGATCGCCCTTAGTGGGTGAATGTCATAAAAATTAAAGAAAAAACGTTTTTTCCATATCATATAGATTCGACAAGAACAAAGGTATCCATTAGACATTAAAGAGTCTCGAAACTCAGGCAAAGCCGGGTTAACTTCTAGTGCTTACACATATAAAATATACGATTACTGTGTCGGTGGGTATTCAATTAATAATTACGGTATGACTTTTTATAGTAGACAAAAATGAGGGCGCTGCGATCATCCAAGAGGTTTTAAATGGCATTACCGAGATAGATCATAAGCAGATGAATGTGTATTTAAAAAAGCACAATATATTCAATGCATTTTTACTTTAACTAAACGGTGCTCAGAAAATAGTGGCACTTTCGGAAAGGAGATCATTTTACATCGTAAGACAATTTTGCGTTTCAACTTTGTTATTTAACGCTTTGTATGGAAAGGTGATTTTTATATTGTGCTTCTAAAATTTATCTAACTAAAAAACCATGTTTTAGATGTAAGATAAATAAATAAACAAAATCAAATCCACAGATCAAAATTATAAAGATATACAAAAAAACAAAAAAAAAAATCAATAAGTTTTTAATGGTTTCTTTTAAAAAACTGTAAAATTAGAATGCAAGAAGAACACATTTTGACAAGACAAGACAAAGTGAGCAACTTGGTGTTGCCATAGTAATGAAAAAAATAGTTTCGATTTTTAAATGTCAACATTTTTTCGTCAAGCTGTACCTACCTATGATACCCAAGCTTTAAAAATTGTGTTGAAAAATTAGGGTTTCTATATTTTATTCAATGTCAGTTTATGTAAATACATTACATGTTTAGTTTTTTTCCGTATGTAGTTCGTTTTTATATCAAGTGTTCAAGTTCGCTTAGCCTTAGATTATCTGATTACTTTAATAATAATAATAATAATCGGATGATTTGTATAGCGCCGTTTTTGTGAAAAATCACCTCAAGGGCGCTTTAGTTCATATACATAAAATAAAAATCCAGGAACCCCTCCTTTTGATTTTCTTTACGTAACATAAGCATTAATTATGTCCCTACATAATAACGAAACCTCAGCTAATGAAAACGGTATTTAAGATTATAGGTAACTTACCAAATAAATAACCAACCATCATGCAGTGTCGCTGCAGAGGTAGACAGGGAGGATGGACCGCAAAACAACTCGGTCTTGGCATCCACTTCATGCTTAATTCACATTCATACATCGTCTCATTTGTACTTTTCTGTTATTCTTTCTCTTGACATGGCTCGATTAAAGTATTTGACTCACTTGATCGTGTCATGTCTTTCTTGAGCGTCCTTGAATTATTCTGGCATTCACATTCACGTCATTTTTCTCCTTATAACCCATAATGCTTTCATTCACTAACCTTACATTGTTTCCGTACCCTATTTAATTCTAATTATTTCAAAGCTACAGAACACTTCCTTTACAGAATCTGTAATCTTCATTACGCTCTTGACAGGAGAATAATTGCATTTTAAAGCGCGAGGTTTTAAATCCTGATTGCGCATCAGTGTGCAGTTGTTTGCGTTAATAGTCCCGTAAAGCCTTTACCGCTTGATACAAATGGAAGTATTTGATTTGAGAACGGTTTCTAAGCGGATAATGCAATTTTCCTCGAGAGATGTGCGTTTCTGGAGGCGAAAATATTGGAAGAAGAGTTTATAGTACAAGCGATAATAATCCTTAGTTTCCTATGGAATCTTTTTGAACAAGACATTTTGATTTTATTTATTAAACGTCTAAGTAAAATTGAGTGTTCGTGCCTTTGAACAAACAAGGTTCCATTCACTTTTTTACATAAAAAATTCTTACTTTTTTTCCTTTAAAATCGTATCTAAAATATGACCAACTTCTACGTAAGTTCGCAGAAAAATATGTGGCAAAATTTTATTTAAAAGACTATAAATTTACTGTTTAGAACAACGAGGTTTCATTTGCAACTTAAGAGCAACTTGTTCTATTTAAAATACTTAATGTACATTTTTTAGAACAACAGGGTTTCATTTGCAAATTAATGGGCAGTTCTAAGTGTCATAGATAAATTAATTTTGGAGCAACGTGCGTTATACTATTATACGAGCGTATGCCATTGGGATACCAAGGGATTATATGCCATTTGCGTTAAACTGAGATATATAGGTTCAAACTTTGAATCACGAATAAAATATTAAAAAATGACATTTATGAGAATAAGGAATACGCAGAACGAATTGTAAATTGAATTCTACTTTATTTAAGAAAACCATGGGAAAAAAGTGGCATGTAGCCAAAAAATGTATTAAAAAAATTAGGTAAAGCCCTGTTGCTTTGGGGGCAACGCTCTTCTGTTTTTTTTTTTTCACTAATTTAGTTGGCTAAATGCAACGTTGCGTGGAGTGTTCTTAAACGGTTGCATAACAATTCAAAACATTGATTTAAAATCATCGAAAGCACGAAAAAAAATAAACTAGGTTAAGAAAAAAAAAAAACATTCTTCATGTCTACACATAAGTTTTAAAAAGTGTGATGATTTATCACTGTGCTGAGTTGTCCGGTTACCTCTTAAATATACAAAAAAAAATCAATTACAATACGTTCTGCATGTTAACTTTCGATAATTGTCTATTTCTATTATGTTATTCGTATTTCAAACTGTGAACCTCAATATCATAGTTTCATACAAAGGTCAGATGAAACCTTGTTGTTCCAAGGGCAGCTGTTTTCAAAATTTTGAGTTAGTTGAAATGAGAGTTTTCCAATCTTTTCCAATCGAATATAATATGGCTAGAAGGTATGTGAAGTTCTTTATGGCATATCCGTGTACCCGAAGAAACCTTAAGTTTTCTTTACTTCCAGCGAAATTAATCGATCATGTTGAAAAGTCGAAATTTCTTTCGAGAGTAGATAATCAATTTCATTGGCCTATCTGAGGCATATGAGTCTGAACGTATCTACACGAATAAATCAGGTAATTATATACTAAGGAATTTGTGCTCCGCCTTAAATACCTGTAAATATAACATTAAAATTATTTATAAAATTCGGTACGGAAATAAAAAAATAAAAAGTTATATAATACGTTCAGTACATAAGACATTTTATAAGGTCAAATCGCTTCTAATCTCATAAAGAATTTAGATCCTAACTCAATCATCAACTACGAGGAAACAGTATTTTCAGATAACCCAGTAGAATCCAAAGTAATTGTGAAAAAAGGGGTTCAAAGCATCCCAAAAATATTGCTCGTAATAGTAAAACCAGTATTTCAGAGATGACAGCAATCATATGAAAATAAATCCAAATAAACAGCTGTGAGGGGGAGAGAACTAGTTTAAATAAAAAAAATACTATCAAAAGGGGGTATTTTAATGTTTTTTTTTATCAATTTAATAAAGGGTATTGGCAATTTAATAATCAACAATATTCTTTGATAAAATACGCTTGTGACATTAAGAAACCTCGAAAAATCAACCGCTTCACCCAGCCTACGGTAATTAAAAAAAGATTTTGCTAAATGTTTCCACGGTAAAGGAAAAAAAAACTGTGTAAACCTATTACAGGTGGACTCTCATTTTTGGATTCGGATTAATGCTACCTACAAGTTTGTATTAATTAATTAAGTGGGTGAGGTTTTCGGAACTGCTGCGTAAAATGAACAACACTGGGTGGGTAATGTATATTGCAGTCTCGTAAACAGAATACATAAATAAGGTGGTCAAGTTAATGTTTAGTGCTGGGCTTAGTTAATCTTTGCAAAAAGCTTCCCTAATGAAGCGTGAAGATTCTGAATAATGAGCTTGTTTTCACTGCCGTGAGTCCCTAATTTAATTTATTTTATTACCTACGCACGTATTTACCTACCTATACATTGAATTCAGAGCTCTAATTTGATATATTTGTGAACTAAAAAGTGCTTAGAGGAAAACTTTATATTAATAAGAAAATATGGGAACGAAGTCGGAGCCGATAGTATCTATTTGCATTATTACGGACTGTACCTCTTACATGTGCAATATTTTTAGGAAACGTATGAATAAAATTATGAAAAATCTGGTATCATTTTTATAAACTCACCAAGTTCGTGCAGAACACCCGACTCCAGTGTCTCGCTCCATAGGCGCGGGGGTGCGGCCGCGCGCAGGGGTAATACCGCACGCGCGTGCTCCCCTTGCTGACGCACTGCGCGCGCTATGACCAACAGCCCGCGCGGCGCTGGCGCGGCGCCGGACTTGGTGCGTGGCTGGGCGGCGAAACATGCGCCAAACGCGGCTGGCACGCTCAGGTTTACTTGTCTGAAAAATACATAGATAAATTGTTTTGTGTACATCGTCATGTGTAAATAAGGAAGAAGGAAGAAGGAAGAAGGAAGAAGGAAGAAGGAAGAAGGAAGAAGGAAGAAGGAAGAAGGAAGAAGGAAGAAGGAAGAAGGAAGAAGGAAGAAGGAAGAAGGAAGAAGGAAGAAGGAAGAAGGAAGAAGGAAGAAGGAAGAAGGAAGACGGAAGAAGGAAGAAGGAAGAAGGAAGAAGGAAGAAGGAAGAAGGAAGAAGGAAG